>JAPYZN010001066.1:0-32453 GCA_030522865.1 Psyttalia lounsburyi
TTTCTCCTGGTCATGAAACGTCGACATTTCACAAAATTAGCGATTTTCATTTTTGGGGTGAAACCAATAACTTCCTATCGGGAAGTTAATAAAAAATAAATTTTATTCAATCAATAAAGTTCTTTGTAAATAATAATTTGTCAAACCTAAATTGCCTTAAAAAAAATTAATTATTGCAAAAGTTGATGACAGATTAATTGAAGTACATTTTTCAAGCGAATTTCAAAATCCCC
This sequence comes from Psyttalia lounsburyi, assembly GCA_030522865.1. NCBI lineage: Eukaryota > Metazoa > Arthropoda > Insecta > Hymenoptera > Braconidae > Psyttalia > Psyttalia lounsburyi. The sequence goes on from JAPYZN010001066.1 coordinate 234, forward strand.
AAATAACCTAGATATTTATAAAGAAGATTAATTGAAAAAAAACGCGAAAGAAAAAAAGTTCTCTGTTCAAATATTTTCACTAAAAAAATTGAAGTTGTCAAGACATCCTGTTATTTCATGTCATCATTTCCCCCGCAATATCTCTTTCCATTACTCGAAATCCATGTGAAAATAAATGAGCCCGGTAGTACCATAACTTTAACGCACTCCGGAAATTACCTCTGAAACAGCCCCACACGAGTGGTGCGTGATACCCTCACTGCAATATGTTCCCCCCCATTTTTATATCCATTTCATTCTTTTATTTTTATCGAGCGCAGCCGTACAGACTTACGTATGACTGTAAGAGGTGTTGAGTTTTGTGAATGATCGGGGTGAGCAGGAGCGTAGGAAGAAAAAAAATTAAGCGGAGCGGAGGAAAAGTGGAAAAGAAAATTTTCCGCGATGCTGGAGAATACGTACAAATGGATGGCAGCTGGATGAATAAATACGACCCTTCCCAGCGCTTCCACCCCCCGTCTTCCACCCGTCTCGCTCGGTTTGACGAGAATACCCGCGTCTATTCTATTTTACCCGGGCACTTTTTCACTGGCGATTTTTGCTAATTTTTCACGTACCCCGAGCTTTTATTCTGTTTTTTTTTTTTGACGAATGTATTTCACAACTGGGATTAAGACTTTGCGTTTCCTCGCGTTGTTTCAGCAGGGAAATTAGAGAAAAACGTGGAAAAGAATTTCCACTTTTATTGAAAGGATTACTGAGGATGAGAAACGAATAATATTTTTTTGCGAGAGTTCTGAACATATTTTCGATATCTCAATTATAATTTCAATCCATTAACCGATACATTTAAAATACAAGGATCGAAAAAATCCCCAACGCCTCAGTAAAATTTGTTGCTCTATAATTGTTATAAAAAAATTATTTTAAGAACTTTGAATAATTTAAACCAGAGAATTGACCCAAAAAAAAATTTTTCGACACGACCTAATGAAAATGACTAGAAAATCTCCCACATAATATTTAAAATTTGCTTCTCCTGTTAAAAACGGAGTACTCAGATAAGCGTAGCAATTTACTCTCGTAATCCCGTTTGAGGCTGATGATAAAGCACCTGATGCATTTTAAAGTTTTTTCATTATATCATCGCATCATAAACTTAAACTCCTGGTGGTTCAAATATTCTAGTTGCTCATAAAACCTCACTTCTTTTGCGCTCATCATAAAATATTTGATTTGCCCAACTTTTTGTTCTAAAATCTCCTCTCCACCCCGTAAAATAAAGCAGGAACTGGGCGTTCAGGTTTTCCCAAAGCAGGTCCGAGAGATTGAGCTCAAGTTTTCCAACTGCCCTTTTTATTTCATTTTTTCTCATTAAATAAAGCGCGAACCCCGTAAGTAATAATGACGGCCCCCCAATTTTCTTTAACAATCTTAATTAACTAAAAAAATCCAACTCTAAACTCTTACCGAAAGCTTAGAAAAATAGAAAAAGAAAAGTAGTTTCGAGTTCAAAAATTTCAGTGAAAAAAAAAAATTAAAAAACAAATCCCGAATTTCCTTGCACAAATAATTAAATGAACGATAATTGACAGGATAGCATAAAAAATCGATTAAAAATATAATAGATTGATAAGTAAAATAATTGAACCAAAAATTCTATACAAATTCATTTATAGAAGTTCCTTTTCTTCATTTCTCTTAATTCTCCAGCGATTCCTTCCGCAAATTGCGCCCTTCAGCCGAAAGGCGCACGCCAGGTAAGATTCCTCGCGGGCATAATAAAAACAATGACACCTAATTAATATTTTCCCAGTATTTATGTCCCTATCTTCATCAGCAGAACAGTCCGGAATTTAATTCCATCCCGAGCGGGGGAGGAATATTAACAGAACTAGGTCCACAACACCGGGAAGGAATTAAATAGTGCGCGGAATAATTTTCCAATTTTAATATTCCCCGGAGAAATTCTGCACTTTGTTCCTGGCTTGTTGAAGTGAAAATGAAAATCGCCTCGTCCTCAAAACATTCCGCGTCTTTCCAATTTCGCATTTTTCTTCGGGGCAAACTAAGCCTACGCCGGATGACTGTAAAAATGCAGTTTCTAAGATTCATCACATCCTGGCGAATTCGACAATTTTCTTGCGACGGAAGTGCGAAGAGAATTTCGAATGCCATCGAATTTTCCGTGAATTCTGAACTTTCATAATTTTCTTCGCTTTTACTTCTTGAATGCGGGAAAAATAATAAAAATCGCGCCAGTTCGTTCCTCGTTTTTTCAACTTCTCAGTTCTCTCATGAAGCGACTGCTCTCACGCCGAGTGAGCGCAGAAGAAAATATTCTAAAATGCACTGGTTCGTTAATAACAATATTTTAGATATGCACATTAAAGAGAAATCGCGAACTGACGGCAGCGAAAATTCATCCGAGAATAAATGAAACTCTCACCTATATAATGTCACCGCTGCTGGCCGCCCGAGTGGTCTTGGTCAGCGGTCCCGTTCCCTTCGCCTCGTACCTCGGCCTCAGGTAAATAATTTTTCGAAACGCTTTTCGAAAATTGTCGCTCAAAAATGCGTATAAAATTGGATTAACACAGCTATTCATGTACGCCATAACGTGACTGGCCACCTGAATCATGACTGACGTCGTCGTCATTGGATATGAGTCTAGTGATTTCGCCACCAGAATCACCTGAAACACGGCGCAAATTTCCCGTTAATTCACTGCATAATTAGCTTTATAATGATATTCATAAATACGTAATAATTGCATTTGTCGATAACCGAGTGAACCCACCGGTCAAAGGCTCATCAAGTTTGTTAATTAAATTGTGAGCCTAGGGAATTAATTTTTTTCGTGACTCCAAAAGAAAAGGCTTCATTTTCCCGCAATTAAATCACCAATATTTTTTTTCATTACGATGTACTTGCAGTTGCGCAAAAAATAAACTCGAGCGAAAGTTGAATTATTGAAAAACTGACTTCCCTTTTAATCGTATACATAATTACGTTATAAATAAAATAATGATCAAATGCGTGACAACTAATTAAATTCCGTTATCGCCTGATGATAATAATTGGACGAAAATTACGATTTACAGAGGTTGAGTAATTTTCCTCAATTATCAGGGCCACTGATGAAAAATAATCTCACTTGAATGGGAAACCAGCAGATGGCGAATACAGCAACAACAATTATGACGAGCCTAGTGACTTTTTTTCGGCCCCTCCGGCTCTCAGCGCTGGCCCTCGCCCCTCGCCACAATCGAATGAGCATGAACAAGTACAATCCGCAGGTGAGTGTCAACGGTATTACATAGCTTAACAAAAAAAATGTCACTTGGAAAACCGCTCGATTGACGTCTGGTAGAATCCGGCAGGCGGGCTGATCCGGATCCGGATCCCCCTGCAACTGAATATAAATCTGCGGAATTAATGAGTCGAGATAGGACCTCCGTAGAATTAGCAAAATGGTACCATTACTAGTGATTAAAAAAATTAAAATAAAAAAAGAGAGAGTAAATTTGACTCTTTAATTCGCCGAATTGGACCGAAACTGTCAGACATTTTTTAAGTCGACTCTGACGCCGCCGCTACGCCGTGACTCTAGACGAGGCTAGCAACGGATTTTTTATAATAAATAATCACGGAAATGTGAGTCGAGGAATTTTTATGCTGATGAAAAATCGAGACCTCATTGAAGTTCCTCCGAAGTCTAAAATTTGATGATTTTTTTTAGGAGCAGAGGAAAAATATTGAGCGAACTAAATCCAGGACTTCCTCAAAAATTCAGAATCAGAAAAAATAATTTTCGGGCTCTACTATTTTTTTTACACTATTTTAATATTTTAAAAGTGTAATCGTACACTCGTACACTCAATTCAATTTGAAACTAATCGGGCGAGTCTCATGGCGCGCTCGCGCGCGCCTTCCCGCCGTGAGCCTAGACAATTGCGGCGGCAGATTGTTTATAACAAGAAAAATATTTCGCGGTGGATCTTATGCCGCTGGCGTAAAAATTTATCCCCTCGAAAACGTGATTACGCGTGAAATAATTATTGAATCATCCCCAGGCCTAGTTTCCGGTCGCCTGAAATCACGCGCGAAGACGGGACTTTAGATTTGCTTACGATTTATAATAATTTTTCTTAAATTGATCAGGAAGGCCGGTTGGTAACGAATTATCACGTCCGACCCTTAAAGGCCGCTAATCCGAGTTTTAACACTTGTTTAATTACCAGTCTCTACGCCGTGAGAGTAGACAAATGAGGCGACATTTAATGACCGTCTTCTATTCGCCGGCTGACCAAAATGGTCGCCATAAATCGCAGCTAAAATTTTTTTTTATTCTGATAAAATCCAAATTCCGGCCTGTGGAATTACAATTGAGTTTTATCCCAATTACAAAATTATTTTCTCCGTAATTAGCCCAGGCAGTTTGAGGTTATGTTCAAAATCTGGGCGGATTATCGCGTAATATTAGAAAAATTATATTCTTTTAAATAAATTAATAAAAATCTCATCAAGTGACACCATTTCGCTAAATATACGGAGATCGATACAGGTGATCCTGAATGTCAATAAAAATAATTAAAGCCGCCTAATTAATTAGCCCTAAAACGGGAGTAATTCCCGTTAATTTCCCTTTATTAGGACTCCCCTGGTCTGGCCTATCCATTTTTTTCCGTAAAAATTTCTTGTTAATTTTATATTGAGAATAATTCCGGATCCCATCCAATGATTTCCTGTGACGTCCCGAGAATATCGAACGCTCTATAAATCCCCTCGATATTTTTGTGTGATAACATTAAAAATAAACCCAATAAATCAAAAACTAAATAAGTAAAAAATAATGTAATGGCAATTTATTTTTAAACAAGCAAACAACGATGCTACCATTTCACTAAATTTCCATGGTTCGAAAATTGCGAAAAAATTGCGGAAAAAAAAACGGTTAAAGACTCACCTCCCCGTGGATGATGAGCACCGGAATAGACGTGGTGAGTATGACGAACCAGACGATGCAGATAGCTAAAAAAGCATGATGCTCGGTTCTCACAGTCATGGAGGCCACTGGATGCACAACAGCGAGATACCTGTTGAATAAAAAGAAGTGTGCGTTTTTCTTTGAACTCCATGGCGTCTCCGTACGCCTGTCTTCCCCAAACTTGTGTAACTGTTGGTGAGGAATTTCACGGCCATTTGTTTTCGGTTCAATAACGACGGCTTATCCATCAGACTAATGGAGGTGGCTGAGCGCATATCAAAATGTAACCGAGTCAACCCCATTCGAGGTGATCTTTCTGGGGCGTGTATCATCAGTTTGTATTCCGGTTAGTGAATACAAATGATAAGAGATGATTATCTTCTCATGTCAAGTGCAGAGTGCCGGCTATTGTGAGTGATAATGAATTATTAGGGGGACAAGAGTCAAGGAGATATGTCGGAGATGGATTTTCCTGGGGGGAAAACAAAATTCAACAAGTAAAAGCCAGTGAATAGACGTTTTGTGACAGATTTTGTTTCCTGATTTTTTTACGAGAGGATTGAACAATTTTTTTTTAATCTCCAGATGTCTCCAGAGATTAAAAAAAAAATAGCCTCGAATTAAAACATCCTGAAGATGTTTATAAACAACCAAATTAATTTTTCGTTTAGGAAATTTCCGCCTAATTTGTATCTAGAAATTTAAAGAATTTGAATCGAAGGCAAATTTAAATTGCGACTTACGATTGAAGAAATGTTGAAAAATATAATTATTTCAATTCCTGCCAGAAGAATTTTTGATTGGCAAATTTAGATTATTTTCTGAGTCTGCCGAAAGAGCGTCTTATTCTGAGACACTGACAATTTAAGTCTGTCTTAAATAACGACCTCCGAAGGACACTCATCACCCCGCGAAAATTAATATTTTTAACCAACAAATTTAAAATATCGTAAATAAAAAAAATCCTCGTCTACCGTAGCAACTCACCTGTCCAAGCTCATGAGTACCAGCGTATAAACACTAGCGCAGGCAGTGACGATGATCAAGTACTGAACAATTCGGCACCAGAGATCACCGAACGGCCAGTACGGCAGTACAAAGTCAGCAGCAGTAAATGGTATGCAGAATATAACAAACAGCAGATCGGCTATTGCCAAATTAATAATGAGAAGATTCGTAGTTGACCGCATACCAGGATTCAGTGCAATAACAATGACCACCAGTGAATTACCAACAAGACCGAGAATGCCGATGGGTCCGAAGAACAATGGCACAACCACTTTCACCACTCTACCCACCAATTCATGATCGTAATAACATCCACTATCCATTGCTGTACAATTCGTTGAGTTCTGCTCGAGGGGCTCGAGCCATCTGCTCAAATTCCACATTGCGCTCGCATTCATCTTCACTCGGTGCTTTTCCAGATACCGTGCCACTAGATTTTCATCAACGTCCAATAGTTATCCATGATGAACTGTATTTCACGTGAAATGACTGGTCGTAATTATCTTCTGGTTAATTGAACTGGGGTAATCATGATTCCGAGAATTTCGGGCGCTGTCAAATTTCATTAGTCTCACGCTCTTTAATAACAATTCATGAAAAAAATCTGAGAAATTCGGTGGAAAATTCTGCTGATTTTCAACTGAACGTCGAACTATTTTTTTTGACGAGTTGAATTGAAAATATTCTGCAGAAAAAATCAACAGAATTTCTGGGGAATTTTTGCGAATTATTTTCTCAAATTTTGACAGTCTATTTTCTTCAATCTCTGGGGGAAAGTTCAATTGATTTTTGTCCAGGTATTTTTCATTTATTTATCTCGCTGCGGAAAGTTTTTCGATAAACTACTTCAATTGATGTAAAGAACATTTTTTTTGTACTGAGGGTGTTCCCCTGAAACTTTCTTCATTACCTAAAATAATGACTTCAATTATCGAATAATGATTTATCTGGTAAAATTCAATGCATTAATCGATCCGTAAAGCTCCCTCAGTAAAATTACCAATCGAACAGTTTCTCATTGTTACACCTTCTGATCCTGACAAATGACGCCCATCATTCGATGATCCCCGCGGTAAAACAATGAGCGTAAAAATGGGTCATGTATTCGCTGTCTTCATAAATCAATCGCGCCTGATGATGCTGATAGATGAACTTTTTGTGTTTCTACGCGGTTTAATTTTCCGTGAGGCAATTGCGAAATTCGCCGCTTCATTCCGCCGTAATTAATACCGGAAAATATCGAGAGTCATGAGTTAATAATCAAGAGCCCTCGTTTCGTTGTCCCCAATCGTAACACAAATAACGTTGACGTTGAGTAATGCATTGGACGTTATTTTTTCATTGTTTTTTTTTGTGCATAAACGTTGGAAACGTACGACCTAATGGAAAAATATTCATCATATAAATTGCCAGGTGTCATGCTATCTTCGGATCAAGATATTTATGGGGACTCGGGGGACGGAGCAATATCGAGAGAGACCTAGTGCTTCGACTTCAATTGAAAACATTCTCATATCCATAGTTCAGAAGGCGGCGTTAAATCTGTCAAATAAGAGCCTTTGATAGGTGCAATTCAATCTCAAACGTACGGATTTCTCTCGCTCTCACTTTATCAGTTTAAAAAAAAATTGAATAAAGTAAATAATAAGAAATCGTTGAGGCTGCCGAATTGATCGTTTTTTCCCCATTCTCAAATTCAAATTAGAATCATAAAATTTTATATTTCACTGGACGTAATCACTTGTAATCAACAGCCGCTCGTGGCCCCAGTTAAATTGTTTATACTGATAAATTTGATTTCGGAATTTATCAATTTTTCTGTCAACTTCATGACTTTTTTCTTTTGATTTCATTTGCAAATCGACGAACGGAAATTACTGGACCCAAAGATATTTTTTAAATTACTGTCTTGTACGCGCAAATATTTAATAAAAATTACCAGCAGAAAAACCTGAGGATTACGTTTCGAGACGTAATCTGGGAGTGAATTAAATTCTATAAAAAGTGTCAATAGTCAGGTAAATTCTACGATCTCATCCGTCCGCGGCCTCTTCTCTACTCGTGAGTCCCAGTGAGAGGGGCGAAAAATCCTCGAACCTCGAGGATAGCTTGAACATCTTGGTAACTTTCGAAAACACGAACGCCCTTCGGCGACAGATTGTTCCCAGTGCGCTTGGCCTGTACAATCTAGAAGCGATAAAAAAATAAACCAAAGTAAACTAGAATGGAAATTAATATCGCGCAAGGACTACCTCTAAACAGTCCCCAGAGCAATCCTAGAATAGCATCGATCAATTATATCAGGCATTGGCGCGTATCCTCTCCTGCAATTCAGAATCACGACATGTGTCATTGGTGGTACGGCATATTACCACTCTAATCACGTTCCAATAATCACTTGATCAAACTGTCACCTTCGTCTCTAACGAGCTCCAGCTGTTGCTGATGAGCGCGCAAAAGATCCTGATCATGTAGGATCACCAAAAGAATTTTAATGACTAATTCGCGACATTAAAAATTCTCCACATCACATCACAATCACCAAATGTATACTTGTCGATGGGGATCGATTGGTGTCTTCGATTGGTTGATACCCTTCGCCCAGAATGGGATTGCGATGGTCGGCAGTTGCCTCGCGACTGCCGCCGCATTTTGAACTGAGTCTGGAGAGCGGCGTTTACAAGGGCAATGGACCACGAGGATCTAGGGGTTGATGTGCGCATAGGGGGTGGTGCGCGCGCTGATCATTGAAAAAAAAATCCCCAGCTGAGCTGTCCACTGGAGATCGCCAGCAGACCAAGCGGGGCCGGTCTTCACCAGCTGCTGACGACTGGCCAGCGAGAAGTAAAGAAAATCTCTAGACTATCGGCAGCGCCTGCTAAAATTAAACTGACGTGCTTACTGGTTGAAGGAAGACCAGAATGTCCACCTGATCAACAATTAAATTAATGATAAAATTATACTGGACATCTACTGCAAATTCTGGCAGCGTCTGGCTGATTTTGTCCACGAATTCGACAGCTCTCCTGGGCGGTTCGTTAAAAGAAAATGTAAGGCTTGCTATGGAACTTTCTCCAGTCTTCAGATCGATTGGAACGTCTCGCTTCTGCTTCTGTAATACAGGAATTTTTCTGAAGGGAACTGGTCGTCAAAATCCACAGGAAGTGTTTGAAGATAACTGCGACAGTCTCCAGACTTCCCTCCGCATCGACCTCAATTGATACCAACAATCACTCCCCGAGTATTCCCTTTATGTTCCAAGGCATGAGGAAAGAGAATGAGGAAAGAGAAACTAAGAGTTACGAGTGAAATTAGTTTTTATTAGATACAAACGGTTTCTGGTTATCATCTAAATTAATCTCAGTGTTCTTCAGCCAACATTACTATACACAATCTACAATTTCTTTCTTAAAAATTTTCCATCATCTAGGATTTGCCTGAAACTTTGTCTATTATAGCTTGCGCTAAGACCTTCTTAGCGAGATTTTCCGCAAAGGTTTTCAGCTGATCTCCAAAACTAGGCTTGTTCTGCTGCGGATACTGTCCATTCTGGGGGTAGCCGCCCTGGGGGTACTGCCCTTGGTAACCCCCTGGATTCCCATATTGGCCCTGGCCTGGATACCCCTGGCTTGGATAACCCTGGCCGTACCCTCCCTGAGGATATCCCTGCCCATAGCCGCCCTGGGGATACTGAGCATTTACGTTGGTAGCGCTAGTCCGGCGCGCAGAATCTGAAGGATACCCTGAGCCTCCCGCGTATCCTGGACTCCCTGACGAGTAACCTGAACCCGCTGGATAACTTGGATACCCTGAACTACCTGACGAAGGATAACTTGGATACCCCGAACGGCCTGACGAAGGATAACTAGGATACCCTGAACTACCTGACGTAGGATAACTTGGATACCCTGAACTACCTGACGTAGGATAACTTGGATACCCTGAACTACCTGACATAGGATAACTTGGATACCCTGAACCCCCAGCCGAACTGGGTTTCCCAGACTGCAAAGGATTGCCCCCCGCAGAAGACTCCACCGGGGCAGACGGCACTGGCGTCTCCCGATTGGAACTAGGATACCCCGACCCACCAGGATAACTCGATGAACCACCTGCACTCTGCCTCCGTGTCAAGTCTTTGCTGTCACCCTCGTCCTCTGCAAATATGTCCAAAACTACTCTCAACATTGTTAGCTGTACCACATTTGGTTACCATGCCAGGTCATGCCGAGTCCAACGTCCTCGATACTTGATCAATAAATGATGCAGTGCCCAATGATGAGATCCATGATGAACCCCACGTCGTAATTTCGGGGTTTCCCTTGAGATGTTGCTCGTGGTTGTTACATTGTCTACTATTGAGTGAGTTAATCGATATTAGAATGTTAACCCTAGGAAAATTAGTCGAGGAAGCTGTGTCATGCAAGTGATATCGTACAAACCCATTGATTTGAAATATATATTTTCTTCGGTATAACTGGGATACAATAATTCGATAAAAATATAAAATGTCGAAGGCACTATGATACACATCTGACTTCGTAATCATTGGCATTGGTCCAACGAGACAATCGTCTACACATAATTATCAATAACCTAGACTGTCTCGCGTCAATATGTTTCAGTAAAAAAAAGAAATTGTTAAGTAGTAATTGAGGATTCAAAGTGGGTAGAGTGTCCGCTGACGCTTGCCAACCAAACATTACAGCCCTTTATCAAGCCGTGAACGTCCAGACACGGTTGCCCTGTCTGTCAGTTGATTCATGAGTATTGTAGAAGTTTCTACCATTGTTGTTGCGAGATGGACTTTGTCTTCGGCTACCACTCCTCGAGCCAGTCCTATCACCACCTCCGTAAGACGAAATTGAGTCACGAGTGCCTCCATTTGAGGCTATCGAGTTTCCAAAACTACTTGGATAGCGACCACCATAGCCAAACGATGAGGATCTGGGTGGTGGTGTGGGTACAACTGGTTTAGGTTTCCCACTCGGTCGTCTACCACCAACTGGACGGCGAGCAGCTGGGGCTGAACAGCATATCAAATACATCCGAATTTACAAGTTCGTCAAAATTCATAAGTCATTCATAACTGTTACTGACACTGAGAAGCAACTCAGATGTTCAGTGGAGTAACTCCTTCGACGATTGTGAATAAATTAATTGAAATCTCCAGTATCAATCATTGAGATGGGCAAATGATCTTCTCAAAAGCAGAACTGATACCTTAGACTCTTCAAAGTCAGCATATGATTCTGCTCGTGTGAAGACTGACTCTCTCAACGACGAACTTCTTATGCTCTTACTAATGTCGAAATCTAAGATATGAGACATTATTAGTTCAAGTGAAGAAAGTACTTGGTTAATTATTTACAGTCAGTTCGGGTTGAACCGGCCCAAGCTACACGCAAGTCCCCAGATTTCTCCTCATCTTCTTCACCTCAATCTAGACTACTTCAACTATCCCTTAGAGTCTTAATGTAGGATAACGACTACAGAATATTCTCGTGTATCATCCACTTTGATAACTCCAAGTGATCTCTTTCCGCCTAGAATATGTTAATCAGGGAATTTCAGTGCCACAATTTGACCGCAGATAACCGGACGCGATAAGTGAGACTCGAGTGCGTCAAAGGTCAAACGCAAGTCGTGGCATCACTAGCTTTCGTATAAATACAAAAACAGACGAGAATTGCGTAGTTGTCATCAGCTCGTGGCACAATTTTCCCTGCAGCTCAATTCAACCCACCAACTCCATTAAAAAAAAAATATCTTACAATTCTATTTACACAGGTACAAAAATAAATACACATCCGAAGAGTTACAAAATAATTCGCCAATCGGCAGATCGAAACGCAACAGACAACGTCAATTAAATAATTTCCCATACGTCTGCCTGAGTTTGTATGAAAATAGACACATATACGTTGAGTAACCGGAGCTCGATCAATAACAGAATGCAAAATTGATTTGAAACTCAATCCGTGAACAGAGTAATCAGCCAACTATTTATTGCATTCACCTCTGTCTCGCGTTTGAGAACTGCATCCAGGGTTTTAATATTTGAATAGGTAAATAGAGTTGGAAAATGGACGGGGCGGGGGGACAATTCACGCTAGTTGCGCTCTGCACGGCAATATCAATGATTGGTCCATCTGCAATGGCAATTTCCCCCCCCAGTAAGTGTATTCTCCATTCATTACAACCAACGAATTGCCAGTTTTTCGGGCGAAATTTAATCTTTTTTTTTTTTACAAAAATTTTAATGCAGCGGCTGACAACACCCGCTGAGCGTGACGATAAATATTCTGTCAGTTGGCTTGGCTAATTAATTCCCGAGGCACAATCTGACATGTATCGGTTAACGATAATTACCAGATCAACAAAATCGAGAAACTAAACTGTAAGTGGCTGTGAATTTTTTCCCTAAATTTGATATTCTGTAGAAAATTTTGAATCCGGTGGTAGTCGATAGTTGTCTTGCCCTGATAAAATATTCCCCTTCGACAGTATCGATTGGATCGTCTCGTCCTAATTAATGTCGTAGGCACTTCATGACAGATGTCCTATAATGAGGCCAAACAGGCCAACAAAGCACAGCAAAAGATTTTGGGGCGAATGAGATGCAGCCGCACCCCTATATCTCCTAGAGTTAGTGTTGTACGAATTTTGATTATACGGATAATTAGGATATTGCTGTCCAGGCTGATTGCCGGCATTGCTCGGGTAATAGCCAGCTGGATAGTGACCACCCGGCTGAGGCATTCGATTCTGCGTTGGATTCGGTGGATACCCCAGGTTAGTTCCTGATGAAGGTGGTCGTGGATAGCCAGCATAGCCTGAGTTACCAGAACTGCTGGGATACTGTGGATATCCATAGTTATTCGGTGAATTAACTGGATGATAGTTGCTATCGTGACTGGGCTCCGGTGGTGGTGCATTAGCATTCGAATATGGATTGTAATTTGTGCTCGATGATCCTGAATTATGATCTCCATTCGTCCGCTGTCCATTCACCGACGAGACGCCCGCGGAATCATATCCTGGAAAAATTCTGGCCATTTTCCAAATGCTCTCCCCCTCGTTTTAAAAAAACAACAACATCCCTTCAAGCTGGATATGTCACTAACCGATGAAAATACATTTCACGATTCACCAGTAAATGGAGTCATTGCAGCATTAAATACCACACCAAGTGGGTCAATCTGTGCGTTGGACATTGATTTGTGCATGATGATATTTTATTCAGGTTATTGCGTGCAATTCAGGCCACACCAATGCCAACATCAAAGTACAATTATTACCCACAACTTCAGCATGTCTCCCAAGTCATTAAAACCAAGCCCTCAACCACAATGAAGTAGGTGGAGTGATAAAAAGTTTGTCAAGTAAAACTTTTCTCATTGAAATATCAAGTTGAGGGATAATAAAGCCATTGAAAAACTGAAACAAATTGTTCCGAAAATTTCACCACTGCCCGCTGGCGAAAATCCACCCCAACCCCCTCAACCATTGCCATACGAAGCTGCCCCGGAGACACACCACCAATGTATATTTCCCCACTATCCTCTTCCCCCCAACCCCCTCCAAACAATCCCGGAAAGCTCGGAAAAATCAATTCCCTACATTTTCAAATAATAAAACCCACGTAACCATTCGCTCTCTGCATATCCCATACATCCCAATATACAGTAAATATCTCTTTTGTACTAGTGAAAAAGGGAGAAAAAAAATTGGCGAGAGTACAGGGGGAAGGCCTAGTGTCGGAGAAGTGAATGAGACAGTGATCTATAGGCAGTGGTTGTGAAAAACTTTAACGTGAAAAAAGTGCCAACGTACGGGGGTCAATATACAGTTATGTTGTAGCGAGTTGGAAAAGGTGGAGCATCCAGCCTGTGACCCCCCTCGCGCTATTTTACCCAGCCCCAAGGGGATTGGCTGAGGGATCATTCAGGCTTTTACGTAAATAGACTGCGGCTGGATAAGTGAACGAAAATAACTCCATTTGTGTGGATTTTACTTGGTTAAATGAATTCAAATAAATTAAATGCAAACAGTTAAATAAACATCCATTACTCAATCATTGTCAACATGATTTTTCACTCTTAAAACATTGAAAATAAACAGTCCACTGCTCCACCGATTTTCCAATCGATTTTTTGTTATTCGCGAATGGATGGAGTTGAATAATTCGCTGCGATGGGGATAGTTGAAGCCAAAATTCCATACATTACGATTGTTGCAAAAACATTGAATATTATTGTCACTTACCGAGATTGGAGCTTGTGTTGATGCAGGTAGCGCGTCCGTCAACGGTCTTGCAGTATTGGCCAGTCGGGCAGAATATGCTGGTGCAGCTGGATCCACCTGAAGACATCGGCTACTGTCATTCTGGATGGGGATGGAGTTGAGGGAAAAATTGGGGTACTCACCTGAATCGGTTGTCCTTCGGCAGGTTGGATACTGTCCGCAGTTGGTCCTGTCGTATGTACTGCACTCATCATGCGCCATTACACATTCTTCGGTGGGCCTGCAGCCAATATCTTTGCACGTTCTGCCATATTCTGTGAAGAACCAGCGAGTTGCCTTTGAACTTTGGAATTTCCAATAATTTACACGTTTTTTTTTTGTTGCTCAAGGGAAGGGGAAATCCTGAATAGGCTTTCAACGATTTAAGGGAAATATAATTGAAAAATATGGGAATATTCGCTGATGAAATAACATTCGAGGCCTGATTTCGCGTTTCGCCGGCTGATAAGCCCCTTCGACTCGAAAAAATATCAACTGCGCAGCAATCGTTCTTATCGCGTGAAAAATACCACAGGATTCTCGCCTATCGAGGAAGGAAGTGGGGACAATTATTAACGACTCACGTAAGCAAGTCCCAACGAAACTAGATTTTCGAATAATTCATAAATTCAACAAAATATTCAATTGAAACTGAAGCAATGAAATAAAACTGTCGAAATCGACGAATAACAAATTTTTTACAATTAAAAAATATAATTGCACGGTAGCCCTCAATAAATATCAATGCTCAACGATTTAAACCGTAATTCACGCTTTGACTGAGCAATTTTCGTAGCAATAATCCCCCTAAATTTGTACAAATTAAATAAATAAAAGATGGGATCGTCTATCGAACGGGGGAAAGCTAAATAATTATTAATGGCTCACGTATAAAAAATCCAACACAGCTGAAGGATCGAATAATTTATAAATTCAACAAAATATGCAATTGCAAACGAATTTGAAAAAAATTAAAAATACAACTCCCCTGAAGCCCTCAACAAATATCAATTTACAATGAAATAAAACGTAATTCAGGCGTCGACTGGGCAATTTTGATAGTAATAATACCCCTTAAAATTTGTAAAAATTAAATAAATGTATCACCAGCGCAGCAGTCGTTGCTGTCGTGCGAAAAATATGACAGATTCTCATCTATCAGACAAAGGACTGCAAAACAGTCATTAAGAACTTTTATATCCAGCTCTCATTCCCCCTCGGAAATGCACAATGAAACGTTAAAGAGAGTTTCGTTCGTGCAGATGTGCATTTAACTGTACCGTTGAGCTTCTGTGCTTTTAAGCTTTGTTGCAAGCTTTTTCTCCCTCGCCAAAGTGCATATTAAAAGTTAAAAAAAGAAAGCGGGGAGGCTTATTACGCCCCCAGAATGCCCACTGAACTGAAAAATGCATTGACACCGTTTTTATATCACCCGCTCGTTGCTTATTCTTCCCTCCCTGAAATGATAAATATATCGGGGATTCTGTCGTTCGTTTATTCATCTGACCCCAGTTATTAATATTTTATTTTTCCCCTCCCCCCGCCTTTACCCCACCTTAAATTGCCCGTCAGAAGGGCTGACGCCAGCGGCGATGGGGGTTCTTGCTTCCGGTAACTCCATCAGCATTGACTCAACAGTAATTGTATTTTAACACCCGATGGGAGACTCCCAGTCTATCGATTATTGGGATAATTAAAACCGATGTTTCTGGTCTGGTCTATATCGAGCATTCTGACATTAAAATGACCGGTTAACATTGACGTTCTCCTCATTGAAGTGAATAAAATAAAGGTCAATAGGGCGTAGGTGGGTTACATTTAAAAAAACAATTGAAAGTATAAAAAAATACGGAAATTTTTATCATTAGTTGAACTTCTAGGCTTGAGTTACAAACAAAAATCCCGAAAATTAATTCAACGCATTTTTTTTCTCAAAATTATATTTTTCAAGACCTTCTGGAATTTTTATAACTTTACCGAATTTTCCTAGCATTTTCAAAATTGTGTGGATTCGGAATTCTTAAATTGCATTTTTTTTTTCGCCGCCAGGAATTGTTGACTCATTTCAATTCAAAGAAATAAAAATTACTAGAGTTAATAAGAAAAAAATTACTAAACGATTAATTCCGTCAGTTTAATGAATTTTTTCGTCGAGCAATTGCGCGAGACAAAGAAAAGTTTTCTCCTCAAATAATTATCGCCAAAACTGAGCATCAGGTGGAAAAATAAAATCTTCATTTGGAAAATCCCAGTCTCTCTTATATAACTTCTAGTCTCCATTAATTGCAAGACAATCACGTACGCAACAGGTGATTCCCACCAGAATCGACGGCCGTTCCTATTTATCCATAAAACAACATAATTCGCGGTTGTTTATGGATGACAATAGCAGTCCAAAAGTTATTTTTTAACGTGAATACACGGGTATAATGTACGTTGTAGCTTGTGACATGGAGAATGAAGATATAAATACAATCTTGGCGTAGGTGAGATTGCCAATTTATTCTTACCGTCGACTTGACTCCATTTACACAAACACAAATGAATTTGAGTGCTGCGAACTACCGTACGCGGTCCATTTGGCCACTTCGCAAAGAAGTATTGCCCGAGGGGGGGGAGGGAGGGGGATGGGAGAAATAATGTACTTACTCGAGTATGGTACACCGTTGACAATGCTGGAGGACAACAGAAGACCCCACAGACCAATCCACAAAGTTCCCTCCATTATCTAGAGGAGAAATAAACGATGATTTTTATTTAAAGAGGAAACAGTCGGGACTTTGCCAATGTAATGTAATGAAACTCGACGACCTTCGACGCAGTACTCGCGAGATCGTGAGGTGTACTCATTAAAATAAAAAGCAAGGCAGTGTTTATATGTAACGTAATTTTTTTTGCAATGAGAGATCCACGAGAAATTGTCACTTGGATAAATTAGATGGAGCTATTTCATTTACATCGCAAAGAAATAATTTCTGGTAATTAAGTTTTCCATTTTTTTTTTGCACTTTTTGCACTTGGAAAACTCAGTTTTCACGGCGAACTGACTTCTTGGAGAATTGACAATGGAATAAATAATTTTTCTCAGGGTTTTAGTTGTTAATTAAATAACAGAGTCACTGGAAAATGTTCGAATGATTTGAGGGAACAGAAAATTCGTTGATGAGGTTATTTAAACTGTTTAATAATTATTTACTGTCTAGGACACGTCCGGAATTGGGAAATGAGACCATTGTCGCTATTTAATTTGTTAAAAATAAAATTGGTAGGGAACTTTTATATAAATGTGGTAATCCCAAGCGATTGTTATTTAGTGACTCCAATAAAAATAATGATAACCCGTAAAGAATATTGTCCTTCAATAAATATTTTTCAACAGATTGAACCGAAAAATTCGTCGCGTCAGCTTGAAGTACTTTACGTCAGAACAGAGTAATAATTTTTGGCAATATCCCGGTGGAATACAACAGCACCCGGTGTTGACCAGTAAATATTGACATTTCGGAAAGTACATGAAGGCCATAAACAGAGGAATGAAAAATTCGGGGGAAAATATATCGAAATAAATTCAATACGTCACACTAGCAATAACTCAGATTGCCTCAATCACATTTTATGGTATTAAATGAATCACATTTGCGTCAAATTAACGGAATTCGTTGCGAATGAATTCTCAAAGATTCCGAGGAAAACAATTACGCACGCCTTCAACTGAAATAAACAAAAATATGTGATTGTGAATTAACAATTAATTAGTCATATTTACGAACTTCCCCATTTTATGCTGTCGAATATAATTATAATAATATCGACGAACCGATTTTACTAGAAATGAGAAAAATTTAAGGACCAAGGGATTCCCGAGAGTTTAACAATATTAAGGCACGAATTGTTGAATGTTTTAGCGTTCAAATAAAATTAATAATTGACTGGGGGAAATTGAAATAAAGGATGAGAATCAAACGAAAGGACCGCTGGATCTCCGATTATTAATTTAATGTGGCCATATTTTATGTTAAAATAAAGCTGATATTTACTGGGGAGTATTGTTTGTTCGGTTATCGAAGGATGTGCCAAGATCGAGCCGACTAAATTCCGATGGAGACCCGAGAGAGTCGGGCAGACGATCTGGTTACAGCGCAAAATTCCTTCCAACTAAAATAACGGACGTCAGTTTTATGGATCTGGGGGTGCTGGAGGGTAGGGGACATGGCGAGCGTGCCTCTATCTGAGCGTAAGAACCCTAGACTCCTCTGACGTCCGCGGGGATGCTGTGGGACTTTATGACGTCACGAGAGAAGCAGAAGTTTTACTACGATTGAGGCAAGACCCTTGGATTTTCGTGGAATGGGAGCAATGGGCCATGGCTGAGAAATTTCTCGGGAAATACTTTTTTACGATCTCTTAAGAGGGTTTGGTTTCATAAAAAAATCATTAAGAAGTCAGAAATCCCGACGACGACAATCTCCAAATCGTAACGTCAGTATTAATATTGATGGTAAGAATAATAATAGGAATCGATGGAATAAGAAACAATAAAATTATTAATGTTTAATTTCTGATTGAAGTGATGGAACAATAATTAACCCCATTTTTTTTTTATCTTGAGAGTGATAGGAAGTTTTTTGTGGCTAGTGTGGAATGGGGAGTTTTTTTACGGTCGGAAAAAATACTTTTTTGCCCCTGGCGCCCGAAAAACCGCGTCTAATATTTTTCATCACGCTGTGTCGGAAAAGTAACCTTTCAGTCTCTCGACGCGAAGCGGAGAGTGACTGAAAAGTGCTTTTTCGACACATTGAGATGAAAATTATTGTTCGTGACTCGTGAAAAAAGTGGTTTTTAATTCGTTGGATTATATCACGAGCCGAAGGCGAGTGATATAAACCTCCCACTCGCCAAAAACCATTTTTTTTCACATGTTACGAAATATACTAATACGTCACTCGGCGATAAAAGTATTATCTGACTCATGTGATTATAATCCTCGCCTTCGGCTCGGATTATAAAGCCACATTCATTATAAAGCCACATTCGTTAGATAATACTTTCATCACCTTGTGGCATAATGTACTATTTCTATCGGGGGCGAAATCGTTCGTTACGGCCCTCCGTACGATAAAGTAAGCTTATCGCCCCGAGTGGCGTAATAGTACATTATGTCACTATGTGGCTTTATAATCACATGAGTCAGATAATACTTTTATCGCCGAGTGACGTATTAGTATATTTCGTAACGAGTGAAAAAAAATGGTTTTTGGCGAGTGGGAGGTTTATATCACTCGCCTTCGGCTCGTGATATAATCCCACGAGTCAAAAACCCCTTTTTTCACAAGTTAC
This sequence comes from Psyttalia lounsburyi, assembly GCA_030522865.1. Classification (NCBI taxonomy): domain Eukaryota; kingdom Metazoa; phylum Arthropoda; class Insecta; order Hymenoptera; family Braconidae; genus Psyttalia; species Psyttalia lounsburyi. The sequence continues at coordinate 19,855 of JAPYZN010001066.1, forward strand.
GAACAATATTTTTCATCTCAATGTGTCGAAAAAGCACTTTTCCGACACAGCGTGATGAAAAATATTTTTCGTCTCTGGCCCCGAAAACCGCGATCTAACCGAACGGAGTGAGGTTAGAATCGCGGATTTTCGGGTTTTTCACGACTGCAGAGAATTTTCGGGGAAATTATGGATTTTGTTGAATTTTCATTGAAATATAAAAACAAAAATTAATTTTATTGTATTTTCCATGTTTACACTGGGGTAGAGAGAAAATTCTTATTAATTAATTAATGAGTTCATTATTTCAATTCCCCATTTGCAATGATTAATAAATTGATCCAATAACTAACAAATTAATTTAAGAAACGATAAAAGGCGAATGCAGATAATATGGAAATTTGGAATTCAGTGGTTATAAATAGTTTATATCGGCTTTAATATTCTGAAACAGTATCTCCACGAGAGCCGTACACTATTTTCTGTGGATGACGCGCTCGAGGCTTGGGAGGGTCGCGAAGACGTCACGCGAAACGTCATAACCGAGGGCAACATATTGACAAGGTAACCATCAATGATGGGGCTTTCAGGTAGGTCAATCGATGGTGACGCGCTCCCAAAGTATATATCGATCAATCGAGATGACTACAATAGCCCGTGACGTGCGGTCCAATCGAATGAACTCGCTAACACCGAATTGCGACAGTTAATGGATCAACGTAATTGGATTGATGCTTTAATGAGGGTCTGGCATATTTTGAAAACCACCCTGGGGAATCTAATTGCGGAAACTTATCCCAAAATTAACCCAATCGACAAGTGTATTTTTAGTTGACAGGGAAAAAAGCCATAGAAATTATCGATTTTTCCTTACAATTTTTACTCAGTCTTTCTCGCAATCGAAAAATTACGATTTATTAATTTTTTGTATAAACAAAAAATTATAAATAAAATTAAGGACTGTAGAATGACAGCTTAAGAAACAAATTCAAAATAAAAAAACCGCAAATTTTATTATTTTTGTGTAGAAATTGAGTAATCAAATTTTTCCAATAAAATTGCACGAGAAAATTTGGAAAATTCCTTTTGGACTGAGTCTATCATTAAAAATACTCAAATTTTGAATTTCATTTCATAAACAACTAAACAACCTCAAAACAATAACTACCTATCGAAATGTTAATAAAAGTGGATTAAAAAAAAATCGTAAGAAATATTAATTCTAGAAAAACTGATAAACCTGTCAGCCCGTCATGTTAAGGACCAGGTGTAATAATTGATCACCTCGAAATCTCCGTCACTCATTACCCGTGAAATACTGCTTAAATCGTGAGCAGACATGATTTCCGGCTTGCAGAAATCACTGACGCAGGTCGGAAATTATGTTTGCTTCTGATTTAATAACGACTTTTCCTGTAATTAGTCACGGGGATGTCGCCGTTACGAACTCTTACACCCGCGCCTTACTTGTACGTGAATGAATCATTGAAAATATTTCAATCTATAGTCTGATCAATACGAAACTGTAGATGGCACTGTAAGCCCCCAAATTCATTGAAGCCATCGCAGATGCTGGGAAAAATGAGTGCAATAGCCACGAGACCTCCAGAGATTAATTAAATCCACGAGACATACGCAAAAACTCACCCAATATTTGTTAGCCGTACGTAAACGATCTATTCCGTATGGGAGTTACTGCGACACTGACTAAAGAACTTGTGGTAAAATTCAGTATGGCTACTCCTGGTGTGCCCATAGTATCCGAACACTTTGTGAGCCGAACGGGGAAAAGGCTATGGGCGGTGAAGGAGGGGGGAGAAGGTCGCCGCGTGGCCGTGAGGAGGAGAGAGAGGACGGAATTGCGGGGAATGGACGAGTGGGAGCGAGCGAGAGGGCCTAATGCGGTCGGACGGGGATTACGACAAAGGGAATGAGAGGGACAGACACACGGAAGATGCTGGTGTAGCTGGGGAGATGGAGAATTGCGCGTTGCTCTGAACACTCACGGGACTACTGATGTCTAACGGGTGATTATTTCAAACGGAATTCATGTAATCAGATGAGGGTCAGGGCGTCCTACCCCTAATTCCCTTTAAAAAAATTTTCTTTACATTTTCTCAACACCAGGAAATGGTAATAATAATAGAGAATCAATAATTGAATAAATAAATCGTGTGTGGCAATTTAATAATGAATAAAAATAAATTTGTAGCGAAGTGGTAAAACGAGATAAGTGTACTTTTTCTGTCTTTATAAACTGCGGATTATCTCAGTGAGGGGCGGTTTTAGGAGATAATGTCACAAGATCATTTTTGTAGCTTATCAATTTTGCAATAAAAACATTCTTATGATAATTTCTCCTAATATTGTTACTTACTGAGATAATACGGGCTTTGGAAAAATATGTGGAAAATCTCCTGGATTAGTCAAATTTTTCGCTGTCATCGCTGAAAATAGTGTCAATGCCATCAGAATATTATCGAATGGTCTCAAAGAGAATTATTAATTATTTTTTCATTAGTGTAATGGACCCGATGCAATTGATCGACTCAACCGTTACACTTGGATAGCATCCCAATCCGTTTATTAATCAAATTAAATATTTAATCAACAGCAACTGAACTCCATCTTCAGTTTCAATTGTCTCCGAATATTAATAAAAATTCCATTTTCTATAATTTTTTAATTAACAGCTGGTGGATATCGAGCAATAATTTTTTCACGACTTCTGGGGAAAATTTATCTTGTTTTATTTACAGAAATGCATTCGCTGACTGTTAATATTTGATAGCAATCTTTCACCGGAGTTTGTCTTCCACTCGGAAATTATAGTACAGTTATTCTTGTAATACTGTCCAAACAAGAAGCCCCGAGCTTACAGTTGTCAGTTGAACGCTTTTCTCCGGGTTTTCCTTGCCGAAAGCTTGAGTTAAAACTCGATTCAACTTTCTTAATCCCACAAAGAGTGTTTACTTATATTGAATCGTTCGAATTATCTCCTCTTTTCAGGTGTTTTATTTTCGCGTGGAAACTGACATTAATTGATCGTCGAAGTGTTTGGCCGGCGGTGGATGAGGAAGTAGAAAAGGACCGTTGGTCTGTGCGTGTCCGCCGGGATTTTTCTACTGACATTGCGAGTGTCGACGAGCCTTCGAGAGGTAAACCACTCTCATTTTTCCGTCCAGAGAAAAAAATGAGGGAATCAATTGAGATTTTAACTGTCGGGGTTCATTACACGAGTCATTGAGTTTGTCAGGCTAAAATTCAATAAATTTTTAATTGCCAGTCACTAATTTGGGTTGAGTTGACGCAATCCGTATTTTTGGAAATGAAATATTTTTTTAGTACTCAAATCATCGACGAGGAATTAGTAGTCAATTAGTAATATTTTATTTCCGGACTAATGCTTAATGAAAAACTAATGAAATTCAGGGAAAATCATTAACGCCGATAAATTTTTTTGGTATTACCTCACGCTCGGCAATAGTGTACGTCGAATAAATTAAAAATCAATTGTTTAATGTCCTCATGATCTTAATTACACTCTATATATTTCCAGAAATGGATGAAACGAGAAATCATTAAATAAACTAGACCTTTTCAGACATGATTCATTCAAATAATTAAAAACGATTAAAAAATAATAATTTCCGAACTCCCAATAAAAAGATCTCACTCATGTCTTAAATTCCATAATTTTTTAAACCAAAAAAACCCTTAAAAAATTCCCAATTAATTCCAACATTGTCAGACAACATAATTTCTCAATAATCTTCCCCAATAAAAAACTCCCGTCAATTCAGTCCTAAAAATTTCCCCCTAAAATAAAAAAATCCCCCTAACTCCTCTCCTCCCAAGTCTCCAATTCCAAATAAAAAATGTCAAGCCCCAAAAAACCAGAGAAAAAACCCCAAATTACTCGTCTACCGTCTCTTCTTTAATAACCCGCCGCCTCAGTAATTCCTGTCACGCGGGATTTTCCCCGAAAAAAAAAAAAAAAACAAAGTCCCCAAATGTGTGAAAGTACGACCCCCCCCCGAAGTACAAAAAACTTGAAGCCCTAGGGATTCCCGGCACATTTACGAGTGAGTGGAAAGACGCGGAGAATCATTGGACTTGCGCGCCAGTGGATACGCCGACTAGACTGCGGGATGATACAGCAGTCGTGGAGGGGGTGGGGGGTCGTCAGAGGGAGGGGGGTATGGTGGTAGAGTACCCTGTAACCTTATAACGCCAGTTGTGCCCTGCGTGGCAGGATGCGCGCAGGTGGCGCCCCAATGCAAGCGTCAAAAAGGTGGAAGGGGTGCAGGGCTTTTGGAATTCTCCCCCCCTCCGCCCTCGCTCACCGGCGTTTGTAAGCTGAAGGGGTGGGGAGGGGCTGCTGGTGGTGGTGGATTTTACAGTGGTAGTGGCGCGGTGGAAGACCTACTGGAGACCGGGCGTCGACCGCCAGTCGTACACACTGCCTCGCTCGAAGCACTAGGGGGGGTGGGGGGGCCTTTTGACTCGCGATACCGATGCGGAGGGCAATGCGATCGTGAAAATTTTAACATAAAAAGCAAATTCAATTACACCACTCCCACTGGACTTCCGCCAATTGTCGGTATTAATTTGGTAATTTTTTTTTTGTTGTCCTCCACACGTGCGCCAAACTCGACGATTTTGTGGTGGGACTCTAGTGCTTCGGTGAATGAAAATTAATGAGTGAATGGATTTTTTTTTAATGCCAATCGGTAAGAGATCAGTCAATTCATTGGCTTTCGGCTCGTCTGCTTTGGGGGGGATTGCGCGGATTTTTATTTTTATTTTTTTCAGTAGAATTTTGACACTTTCGCCCTCGTGGCAAAGTTTACTATTTGGACCGAGCATGAGCGCGTGTACCGCGACATTATGAATTATATTATGATGGGGGGAGGGGCCAGCGCGCTTGATAAGTTTGAAAGATAGTTTTCAGACGGCTTTGACCAATTTACCGGCAAATTTGCATGTGCACCCTCGGCCCTTTGATCTAACGCGGGAGATATTACACCGCGTGGGGGACCTTTGTTGTGTTTTATAGGATGATAAGGCTTCAAAGCATGCGATAAAGTATTTATGGATTAGAGGGGGGGGGGGGGGCAGGGGCCGCGGCATGCGGGAGGGATGACACGTTTTCAATTCGCCGGGGGAATACCGCACTCGGTACTTCGGCAATTGGGCTTGGCCTTTGTGACGGGATAATTATTTTGTTGTTTGAATTCGCGGATTTGGCGGCGGTAACACCGGTAATGGCTGGTTATATCCGGTGGAGGGAGTTATTTCGGGGTAATGGGAGTTTTTTTATTTATCCAGGTGGGAACTTTCAGACGCGATCGGAATTATTTGGATTCTCGGGGAGATTTTTTTATTCTCTTCAGGAGAAATTGTCTGGCAGGTTTTTACGATTTATTTTTTTATTAAAAAATTGGATAATCGCGGGATATGCAACGTCTCCGGTTGACGATAAATCGCAATTGGCCGAGTGATGTTGGATGATGATTTTTTTTTCGGTTTCAGGCTGAAAACCTGCGCTTTAATTTCAATTGAAAATTTGGTAATTGGGTAATGCTGGGTCGCTGTGAGGGAATAATTATTTCGTTGCGGGCATTCGGGAATTTGGGGTTGGTTCGGAAGTAATTGCTGTTGTGAATTATTTGATTTTACCGAGTATTTTTTTTTATTTTTTTGGTAAAGTTTGTTGGGGCTTTCAGACGCGATCGGAATTATGTGGTTTATGCTGTGAAATTATAGTCGATTTCATATGTAGAATATTTTTTTTTATACAAAAGTATGCTCCCCATGAACTACAATCCCCCGGAATATTTTTTTTATAAAAAAAAAATGCTCAATTTTTTAAAGAATTTTTTTTATTAAAAAAATGGCAAAAAGTGTCGCGGCAATGGCGAACAATGGAACGTCTTCAGTTGCCAATAACTCGGGATCGGCCGAGTGGAATTGAATGTTTTTTTTTTCAAATTGAACCTGAAACTCCCCGCTTTAATATGAAATCAAAATTACTCATTTTCACTCTGCCAATCCCGAGTTATCGTCAATTAAACCACACTCCATTTTACCCCGCGCACTCCCAATCACAACCAACTACAATCGTACCCTCACGTACCGGGGCAAAACGGGTAAACCAGTGAGGGGCGTTCCGCAACTCTGGCGATCCATTGTCTTTTTTCCCTGTGGAGGGAAAAAGGACAACAAAAGAGGTGGGAAGAAAAAAGACGAGCCGACGACAACGAGACGGGAATCTTTGAATATAAACGTCGACACTTTGCAATTCATGGGGCATAAGAAGGAAGTCGTAATCCCACACGTCTCAGGGCATCGTTTACTCTCTTTCCATGCACACTGCGCGACAGTAAACTTTTCTCTATTTTATTTCAGCCCTTTTGTCCAGAATAGGTGAATCGCTCGTGATATCCGTGCCCCTTGACCCCGACGATTCCCCCTTTTTCCTACACTCGACGACACGTCATATCGTGTCATAAAATCACCGATGGTCTAGTGTATCTGAGGAAGTCGTTAAGAGTTTGATAACGAGTCTTGGGCACGCCCAGCGGAGAATTCGAGTGATTATTATTTTTTTTTTTCATGCAGTGGGTTGTAAAAAATTGTAATGAGACTGGTATGACCGTAAACCACGAACTTTTTATCTCCGGGGAGTCTCGGAAATTTTGGTGATTTTTTTCCCGGCCTCTGCTGTGGTGAAAGGACATTGAAATTTCATGGAGTTTGTACTGAGCATTTTTAGGAGAGTCGCAGATTTTATTTGCGGGAAAAAATCGCGAATTTTGGGGGCTATTGCTCGTTTAATTTCTGATTCAATTGGATACTCGAGGAGAGCTCGGAAATCGACGGTTCAATTTTTTTTATTTATTTTTTTTTAAGGGGATTATTTTTTTACTGCCGAACGGAAGCTTTGGATAAGTTCGAATTTGAGCTTCGGATAAATTTCTCCTTTAATTACCTCGGGAAGTAGTCCACCAAAGGCTGAGAAGTAGCGAATTTAATTGATTTTCATGAAAAATTCAGAGTGCGGCGCGTGAGCCCGAGACTGCGGAAGAATTTCCGAGTGAATTTGGAGGCGGAATTCGTTGAGGAGTGAGCTTGTAAGAGAATGAGAGGAAATATCCCTAGAAGAGCCCTTTGAAGTTTGCATTAATTCTCCCTCTTCTCCGCTTCCTTTATTCCCGGCCTCGCCTCTATTTTACAAAACATCGGGAAGTTAATTTATTTCGGGAAATTGAGGTGACGCGAGTGATACCAGAAAATTCATTTAACTAGAGTGGATATATTTACCCTCGAGTTACACGGAATAAAATGAAAAATCGTGGTATGTGTTTAACCCGAGTTGCTCTGGAATTGTGGGGTAGTTAGGGAATTCTGATACAAGCCAACTTCGGTTCTCTCTGTGTATCTTCTAAATGAGGAATGGGGGCTCTGTTAGTCGCAATTTTGCAACTTTGGCACTTCTTAATTAATTGAACACTATTTCATTTCAGATTAACATTTATGGATATCAGTTTTTTAAGCCCGGAGGGGTTGGCCAATCGCGAGGTCCAAAAATAAATAATTAAATAAATAATACAAAACACTTTTATTTATTTTTTAACTGAATTCGAAGGGATTGGCCCCTTCGGAGGCCAAAAATTCAATTTTGCGAGCGCAATAAAATTCAGAAATCGAGTATTTCGATCTTTTGCAACTTTGGCACTTCTTAATTAATTAAACACTATTTCATTTCACATTAACATTTATGGATTTCAGTTTTTTTAAGTCCCGAGGGGTTGGCCAGTCTCGAGGTCAAAAAATAAATAATTAAATAAATAATACAAAACTTTTATTTATTTTTTAACTAAATTCGAAGGGATTGGCCCCTTCGGAGGTTAAAAAATTCAATTTTGCGAGCTCAATAAAATTCAGAAATGGAGTATTTAATTTTTTTTTCGATTTACGAACCCCGCGAATTAATTCTCAATTGTTTATTTCTCCAGGAACACTAAAAAAAATATTCTCATTAAAACAGACGCGCAATTATACTACATTTTCTGTTATTGTTTGATGAAACCTATTCCTGAAGAGTGAAAAAAAAATTCACAAATAAAACAAATGCCCCGGACTCGCTTTCAAAATACTTTCATTAAAAAAAATCCAGAGCGAAAAAAAAAAACATTTTTATTGTACGAGCCCCGATAATTATTTCCGCGGCGTAATACCTACATTTCCCCATAAAATTTTATGAAATTCATACGAGACCCCGCGATAAGCGATTGGAAACAAAAAAAAAATGAAAATTACGAAGCGACGATGCCCCGGAGGATACAGCATCCATTTGCGCATGAGATTTACGGAAGATTATCCGTGCACCGAGTTTATTACTTCACATCGGCATGTACACCAGAGTTAGGTGCACTTTTTTTTTCATCCCTCTCTGCTTCATTCGTTCGCCAGCCGAAAGCGCCAGACAGAAATATTAAAGTAATAACAAAATTGAGTGCAATTTTTTTGTGAAATTCATTCCCCGATTTCCCCCGGTAAAATATTATAAATAATTCCCGAACGCCCCGCGTAAAATGTCGCCCCAAAATAGAAGAATTAATCCGCTATTTTGCGTTTAAAATTTACTACAAAAAAAAAATAAATTAAATGTAGAAGAAATATTGATCGTACAACAAAACTCTTTTGATTAATAACAAAATTGATTGATTGAATTAATTTTTTCTCTCACTTCGGCTGGCGATATTTATAATCTGACAGACGAATTCGCTATTTTAATACGCGGGAAAAATTCTTTCTTTGTCCTTTACCGTCTCCAGAAGAGACGCTCAGTCCGCAAATACCCATTGAAATCAGTAGAGACTCGCCAACAAAGGCCGCCCTTTCTCTAATTTAATGGAGCCCTTAATTTCGTTGTCACGTTAACGAGGCACCTGGAATTGATTGCAATTAGAGTTACCTATGTTTAGGTTTAACCATGCATACGGCGAGCTTACATGTACCACTACAAATCTGATTCGTAATTAGTGGAGCTTTCAATGGTGGTTAGGAAAATTGTTTCCACCGACGTCAACTTGAATAATCGCTGAGATCTCCAAAACTCACTGGAGATGAAATCCACTCGAATCGTGAGTTCTGTCTCGCGAATTTTTTTTCTAACAAAAAAAACAAGTACAACAGAAGTTGCTATCCTCTTCATCATTCAACGAGCGAAACGCAAACTTTTTGCTGGAAAACAAAAATTGTTAATTTCCTGCTGACCTGTCTCTCTAACTCTTTCCCTCGATAACCGAAAAATACATAAGTGGATAATTGAATTTTCGGAGAATGCGTTGAATTTTTTCTGCTAACAAATTGGGAATACACTTCCGAATGGGTTTATTTATTTTTTAAAGTTTCGTTCACGTTACATCGACCCACGCGATTCTCCTGATATTTTGATAGAATAGGGAGGCCATAGATAAATATTTTATTTAAACCTTCATTCATTAAACATCAACAATAATTTTTTAACCGACCGTTGAAAAAAATCCGAAAATTCAGGGTCGGGTGTGATAATCCACCCCCTAAATCGCCGCCCCTCATTACCCCTGAAATAATGATCCAATCGTGAGTAGCCCTAATTTCCGACTTGCCGAAATCACGCACAGAGGCCGGCAATTATATTTCCCTACGATATCTCGATCACTCCCCCCGTGATTAGTCCCGGCGATGTGAAGGATGCGAACTGTCACCCGCGGGCCTTAAATTTCCCAACACTTCCGTTCGTAAGCGCAAAAAAATCTGCACACGTCATTAAAAAATATTCACAACTCACCGGCGATGGTCCCGTAAATTCCGGAGAATACCCCGGGAAATAAATTCCACCCGATAAACCCCCCGAAACAAACAATATTCCCTCGTCCACCGAGTCTCAAAAGTTATTCCCCCAACATTAGAGTCCTTTGGCATCGACCGCAAGTAGAATCCTGCGCGTGTGTCGCGGCCCAAGTGCCTGTGACACTCGCGGTAATGCCCACGAGGGAAGTGTGCGAGTACATATACATTAGGTTTATTGCGAGCTACGTCAAAGAGTCACGGTGAATTTCTTCCTCGAACTCCCCGAAAGAGGATAAAGACTGAAGTTGAGGGAGTACAGCATCCCGAGGCTTCCCGTCACGCTTGCCACCGTGACATCGATCACCGGAGTGATTGATAGGGTACGTGGCAGAGCTCCTCAGACCTCTTCAATTTTCCTCCTCTCATTTCATCTCGGCTTTAACCCTCTCCCGGCCGCCGTTTCCCCGCCTACCCTCCGCCCCAGTGGCAGTGGCCCTCCCTCCTCATTGCCAGTTTTGTAATAGGCCAGTTGTATATAGGGTGTAAATCCTGGTGACCCGAGTAACCAGCTAAGACCGGAAGGATCGATACCCTCGGTCAGAGCTCAAGTCCCGATAATCCCGCGAATACGAACCGCCGGGGGGGAAAAAAATGCGGCTGAATCGAGTAAATGGCGAACTGAAAGGCCGGTCATACCGACTTAATCCGCGCTTGAGGGCTTTTTGGTGGGCTAATGCGGGGGATGAAAAGGCGAATTTCACGAGCCGACCTCAGAAAATCGGGAAAGTAGAGACTTTTCGAATTTTCGGGGCCTTCAGGGCTCGGAAAAATTGAATCGAAATGAGGGAAAAGTTTTTAAACTTTTTTTTATTTTTTGTGGCGAAGAAGGGAATTTTTTCTGCCTCACGCAATTTACAAAAAAAATTTACTGATAAATTGAAGAGTTCATTTTAAATGGGACGAAAGAAAATTAAATAGGGGAGGGACAGGTCCTCTATCAATGGGGAAAAGGGGGCTAGAGTTTTTATTCTGTTTGATGGGGAAAATGGTTTAGAGTAGAAGAAAATTATGAAAAATTTTGGGGAGGATTTTTTCAACTGCTTAGGGGATTTGATAATTTATTTTGAAGAGAACTTGAATTAAAAAATGAGGTTTATTGGTGAAATGACTCATTAAATTGTGATTTAATAATCGAGGGTAAATGTAACTACGCATTAAATTGTGAATTGTTATGATTTTGTGTGCTTTGTTCAATTTTCATTATTCACTTAATTATAAAATTCTCCATTCCCTCATTATTTTTTGAATTCCACTCATTCACTGGGCTCGCATATTCCATATTTGCCCCGGACAATGAAAACCATTTCGACGAGTGAAATAACTCATCGCCCTTGATTATTTACAGCTGCCAGAGCCAAAAAAATCCCCTAGGAATATTGACAGAAAATGTGGATACACATTCCCAATATCTCCAGCTCGAACTGACCGAACTTACAATTTCCAAATCATTTCCCCCTAACTGTTGAATTAAATTACCGCATAGCCGATGATTTTACAAGAAAATCCAAGAGGACCTTTTTTGTAGAAAAAACTCTGACCTACAAAAAAGATATAACAATATTTTCTCCTCAAACCGCTTATTTTCAACCTAAATAAACTTTAAAAAAAAATCCGATTTAAGGGAGAAAAAAAGCGAAGGTCTGATGTTTGCGAAAAAAAAATTATTTTTCTCGCTCTCAATTCCTATTTTCCAGATCAAGGAGAGCCATTTGGACGAGCGAAATACCTCATCGACCCTGATTATTCACAACTGCCAGTGGAGAAATAAAAATCCAAGGAATAGTCAAGTGGAATGCAGACATACATTCCCAATATCTCCAAACATAAACTAAAAATGGAGCGTCAAACTGGCTGAAGGGGGGACAATCCCCGAGATTTCGAGAGCTCCTCGGTTCGGGTACATAACGATAATAGGTACACATTCTTCGGTACATACATCCCCGGCATTTACTGGCACACCTGGACAACGAGAAACCAACGGTAGAACAACGCGGAGAATTCACCAGGGAATATATTAGACATCAGCTCGTGACGTGCATCCAAGTATGTACCCATTGTTTGCTGACATTTTCCCGTCATTTTGGGAGAATGGGATATTTCCATTCCCATGACAATTAATTTCGTAAATTCATCGGGCGGCTGCACATTAGCATTTTCATCGTTGATATTTCACTGGCAAATATCGGGGTTATTAATTCAATCATTCAAATATTGATGGTTAAGGGGGTTTCAATATTCTGGAGGGCATTCGTTCGATGGGGTAATGATTTATGGCGTATGTCAATCTCCAGAAATATTTGGCCGATTTGACGTAAAGAAAATGATAATTAAAATCGCACGAACGAAATCAATAGAACGAGGAAATAAATAGAAAATATATTTTAACTGGAAAAAATCGGTTTGACAATATTTTATATCTTTTCTCATTTATTTCCACCCCTTTTTACTCAATTCATGGAAAATTATAACAATTAACCAGAACTAATATCAATTGAACAGCAAATAAATTAATAATTCCAAAACAGTTGTAAAAAAATGAGGAATTGCAATGAATAATTTAAAAAATTGGTCGGCGTTGTTGGTCGCTCGCTACGCTCGCTCCCACTGTTGTTGCGTTGAACTACTATCTTCCCGACTAATTCTCAACCCAATTCGTAACGCGATTTTTTTCTTTTATTCGGCCCTTGACGAGCCTCGTAACGAACTTCCCGATAGAC
>JAPYZN010001067.1:0-27063 GCA_030522865.1 Psyttalia lounsburyi
AAATCCGCGATTCTAACCTCACTCCGTTCGGTTAGATCGCGGTTTTCGGGGCCAGAAACGAAAAATATTATACGTCACTCGGCGATAAAAGTATTATCTAACTCATGTGATTATAATCCTCGCCTTCGGCTCCGATTATAAAGCCACATTCGTCAGATAATACTTTCATCGCCTGGTGACATAATGTACTAATTCCGACACAGCGTGATGGAAATCTATATTATACAAAACGAACTTCTACTTTTATTAATTTTGTTATTTTCTGCTGGATTCAATATCCTTCTTACCCAAGTACGCAATGAACTCTCTGTACAAATGATCTCTGATTATCCATTAAATTTTTCTATATGCACAATTTCACCCCTTTCCGCTCAAATTAATGTATCTGATTGAATTCTTTAATTTCGTTCCCAACACCCTCCAACCTCACTACTCCCAAAAACTAATTTTTCCGCCCTTCTCTACTTTTCAAGCGGCGAACCGAATTGATGCCTATGTAGTTTTAGGAAACAATAATATTCTTCCAATGAATAAATGAGTAACATCTCCTTCACGAACGTAATTACTCACGCATCAAAAGAATTGAGGGCTGTCAAATAACATTGATAATTATTCAATTAAATCGACAATCACGCGAAATGACCAATTGCTGCAACTTTTCTCATGGAAATTCTCGCGATAATTTTCCAAATTTTCCGTTTCTCTTTTTTTACTCTTTGCTTTTATTTTTTTTTTTAATTTTTTCTTTCTATCCTTACATTGAATATTCAATCAATTTATTTCAAATTTTCTGATTATCCAGCAATTATTTCCAAAAGCGCCCCTCGATTATTCTCTAAGCCACAAAAAAAGTATAGTTAGCCATTTCATTCTGAATTTGCGCGAGGCTCTTGGCCCTCGTCTCTGGTAAGAACACAATAATAAACAAAAGTCCACATGACCCGATGATTGTAGACGATAAAAAAGCAACATACCATCCATTCTTAAAATTGATCATCTCGAAGATGGCCTCATTGATCATAACCGCGAGATAGTACAAACAGAAGCAAATGCTGATAGATATGGTTTTCATTCTGCTGGAGAAGACTTCAGTGGTGAGCAGAGGAAGAATCGGTGCGACGCCTAGTGAGTATGAGGCGTAGTAAATGACTACGATACCTAGAGCGACGAGCTTTTCACCGGAATACAGCAGATGTTCGTGATTCGCTTGGTAGAGGATGGCGTCTATGGCTAGGATGAGGCAAGAGATGCTGGAACCCCCGATGGAGATCATGAGAAGGGGCTTTCTTCCGATTTTTTCGATCACTAAGATGCAGAGGCCGATTATGGTTAGGTCCAGTGACGCTATCACGATCTTGGAGATTTTTGGATGGAAGTTGTCTAGGAAGTGTTTAGTGTAGACGTCCATGACATTGGAACCCACGATTTGGCTGATGCAGAGCAGGAGCATGGTGATGGATGCTAGGATTCGCCGGAAGGGAGGGTTGAAGGCGAGCTTCAGGAGACTCGGACCCTGCTGGGAATTCTGCTCGCTGAAGTCGAAGAATTTCTCCATCGACTCGTATTCCGCTTCGACATCTAGGATGCGGTGGGCACCTCGGAGGGCTTTTAGAGCGATTTTGGCTTCTAGGGTCTGTAATTTTAGACCAGAATAAGGGGATTTATTCTGCGATGGGATATATGTTTTATCAGCGGCGAAGAAGATAAATTCTCGAAGTGGATTCGAACATATTTCCGATGTTCAGAATATGTTCGTCTGTTTATCGTGGAAGACTCATAAAAAATGAAATGAAAACTTTGGGGATATATCCTCATCGATATTCAATTTCATAATAAATCAATTGTCAATTTAATTGATCATAAATTAATTTATGAAATTCATAGTTGATCAGAAAATAAATTTTGTTGGTCCGGAAAAAATTGTTTCACAAATGAAATTGTTGAAAAATTGATAATAAGAATTTCCAGAATTGTTGGCATTTAGAGCAGTAAAACATTCAAGGACGGTCTTTAAGCGATTCATGTTATGCCTTTAGATATTCTAGATCTACTTTAAAAATGTATCCTGCGTGCAGGATATCAGTCGTATAAACAGCAAAAAATATAATAATTCGATATCTAATAAATCCAGAATATTCCAGTTTTCTTTTTCAGACAAGCCTACCTCAAAATTCCTGCTAAAATTATTACATCTCAACAATTATTTGAAATTTCATTATTTAAATCCATCAATAAATCGCATGAATCTCGAAAATCATTCTATTTCTTTAGTATTAGTGACACTTTTTAATGCTTCCAATTGACTAAATTTCTTTCGTAAATGAGCAAATAAATGGTATTAGAAAATAAAGAATACGAAATGTTCTTGGCCTGAACATTTTCTTTGCAACGAGGAAAGGATTTTTTTTAATCTCCAGACTTTCTCCAACAACTATGCGATATATTTCTATATGAAATATATTTGTTGGAGAAATTCTACTCAGACGAACTAAAACAAATGTTGAGACTTCCTTAACAGGAATTTTGAGATACGCTTATTTGAAAAATTTTGATTAGGAGCAGTCGAATGGGAATTCACGAATTCTTCAAAATCTCACTTTTCCATTCTCGTATAAATAATACGGCGACTCAATCATCCAAGTGTGGATGGTCATTAGGAATCCAATGGAAAAAAAACACATCAAAAACGGCACGAACTGGTGATTGGCGAAGGAAGAGATACTTGTGCTAACAACCACACCCAGATAGGCAAAAAATGCAGCCAATGAGCCAACAGTTCCACGCTGATCCGGGGATGATACTTCTCCAACGTACATCGTCGATGTTACAATGAACAATCCAGCGGAAAAGCCGCCAACAGCAGCACCGAACATCAGCGTCTAGAATAAAGAATAAAATAAAAATGAAGGGGGATAACAAGTGGTGGAGGATAAGGGGAGGTAGATTGGAGGTGGAATGTTTTTCGCTTACGATTCTGTCTCTGGCTATTCCGAGAATGAGCCAGAAGAGAATGCTCGCTATTGCTGATACACAGAAGTTGCGACGACGACCGGAAATATCAACGACACAAGCTGGCACAATGGCACCCAAACATGATCCCAAATTGATGATCAGATGAATTGTCGAACTGCCATTGTGGAAGAGGTCATAGCACGATTCAGTGCACTTGATGATGACGACGTAGGTTATTGAGGTCTCCGGCCAGCCAAGGGTCAGACCCATGCATGCCGCACCGAGACAGACTGTGAAATTGAATTATAACTGGGGAAGGAAATATTGTTGGCAGATGAGTGGGTATGATGAAGATTATACTGAGGGAAACATAGTTTTTCAATTATGTCTGCACTGATGGCTTGAAAATTCTCGAAAGCAAAATATGTCATACTGAGAAAAAACACTTACATCAAAAGATTTTGTAACTGTTCGAAATATAAAGATAATTTATTTTTAACCAGACAATTGGTTCTGAAACCTCGTTAAACAGTTCGTACAGCGAAATATTCTGGATCTAATGGTAAAAAATATTGAATAAGGTGATTCAACTAGACTTGATCTGAGAAATTAGTTACTTGTCATGAACAAATTGGACTCGTTTTCGGAACAAATAGTGTACCTTTTCAGTGTAGGACAGTTTTCGCGTGAAAATTGGCAAATGATGACTTTCTTGATAAAAATGCAGACATACTTTTCGAAAAAAAACTTGTTATCAGTACAGTGCAATCATTCCAGGTGTTTCCGGTTACGCGGGGGGACTACTAGACTCGTAGACGTGCACTATTTACTGTTCAGCAATCTACAGTGGAAGGAAAAAATCGGCCCTGCCGAACAATTATAAACCCACATGCGGATATTTTTTTGTCTGGAACTGATTTACTGAGGGGAATCTAACAAACTTTACAGAAATTAAATTGGCTATTCTCCTTCAATTCAATTTTCAGCATGACCGTTAGAAATTTTTCCAGAATAATTGAAATTATCAGCAGGAAACGACAAATTTATTGTACGACAAACTTTAATGTTTCCCCTCATAAACAAAAATGTTTTTACAATTGATTTTTTTATTGCTCTGTTTTTGAATTGAATAGTTCTGGGACGCGGTTGGTAATTGAAATATGAGATCTCACCCAATCGAGCAATTTTTTTACATATAAATAGCTGAAAAAACGAATAAAAGAAATTGAATAACTTTGAGGACGCATTCTTTTCGATATCTGGCGAAACGCTTCACATCTAAACATTTATAAATTTAATAACTACTCAAAATGTAAATACTTTTACTACGTATAGTTTAAAAAATAGTCTCGAAGCAAAGAAAATCCCAATTCCTTAATTTTAAGCCCCCCCACATATCCCAAAATTTCGTAAGTCTGACATTAGCGAGGACACATCTACTTACGCGACGCGAGATTCAACTTGAATTGCCGTGCGTTTGGCTGTGGAACGTCTTCAACATTCGTGTCCGCTAACTCTTCACAATTGTTCCGTTGCCAGCAGTATTTGAAAAAATTCATGAATTGCTCCCGTCTCAATGAATTATTCACTCATCCGATAATTTCCCCTTTCTCCTCTCGTTTTTTTCGTCTCACTATCGGGACGTCTCGATTTTTCATGGAGTGATCGACTCGCGTGTGAATTCATAACTGCACTAAACGTGGTTTTGTTATTCATCGAAACCTTGACCATTATTCGTTATCACTTTTAACCACAAACATTGACAAGTCTATGACTGAATTATTAGCTGCTACCCATACGACGTAGTGGATGTTTGTAGTTCATGCATGACTTCTCCGTTTTTATTTTCCTTTTGGTCCCTGGGAAAAGGAAGAGGGGGGGGGGGGGGGGGGGGGGGGGAGTGTCGCCGTTCATTGGAGTATCACCCACACTGTGTTATTTGTTGAAGGAGAAAAAACCATTGTGCTGTCTGCAATTAGCTCAGGTTTGTTCATTTCATTCAAATGAGACCTTTTTGTTTTGTGGTTTTAATTAGTGGGAATTTTTTAATGTGAAAAAGGAGGAAATTATATTCAAGTGAGTAATTAATTGCGGCTAATTGAATTGAATTTTTATTCACTTCTGAACTGTAACTGCAAATCGGTTGGAAATGGTTGGGGATTTCAATTTTTTTGAAGATTTTTTTTATAAAAACGTTTTGAATAAAGACGACGTTTTTTCATCTATTATCTGCCTGTAAGGTAAACATTTTTTATGGTAAAGGTAAACGTTTTTTAGAACAATAGTATATTTCACCACAAGGGCGGTAAAATAAAGGAGTCCTGTCCCCGTGCAAAATAACCACCCGAGCCGAAGGCGAGGGTAGTTAGTACGTGGACAAGGGTCCTTTATTTTACCGCCCGAGAGTAGAATACGATTTTTCTTTTCCGTTGGGTGGGGAGAGGCGAATTTCTGCCCGCGGAGCGGGCAGAAAGCAGCCTCTTTCCGCCCGGCGGTAAGAAAAAAAATTTTAATACTTACGGATACCTGCACTGAGAGAAAAACGTACTTTTGGCTGAAAAATTAATTCTTGGTTCAAGAATATTTTTTACTTTCACATAATCCTTGAGCCAATCTTTTTCTGTTGCTCTTTAAGTATTTTTTTATTGTGCAAAGAAGGAAAGTGAGACAGTTTTTCTTTCCCTGGACAACGTGCATACTTAAGGGACACGAAAAAAGATCGGCTCAAGAATTATGTGATAGTAAAAAATATTCATGAACCAAGAATTAATTGTTCAGCCAAAGGTACGTTTTTCTCTCAGTGTGATGGAATTTGAATTTGTTCAAATTTTTCGAAATGAGAACAAAATCTTTTTTGCAATACCTGCCCAAAAAGTTCACTTTTCGGTACCGGTTTTCGTGCGTAAAGTGGTACTTTTCCGCACAGTATGCGTAAAAATCAGAAATCGTGCGCAAAGTGAAACTCGTGCGTAAAGCTTCGCTTTACGCACTCCAATTTCACTTTACACACGATCTTGCCTTTTCCGCACTCCGCACACAAAAAAACTACTTTGCCCTCAAAGCGAATTTTGGCATGTATTGCAAATAATTAGGTGTGCAACACGCGCGTATCGCCTTTTTCGCCTCGTGTGATCGCCTAGCACTCGTGCGAAAAAGTGCTACTTTACGCACTAGTTGCACAATATACTATTTTGGGATTTTGGTTTTTCTAAAGACGTTGTTCTGAACGAAGTCCATGATTTTTTCATTATTTATTAACTACTTGCAGGGAAAAACCGACGGCAGTGGCCGTGTGGTTAGAGTGCTAGACTGGTATGCCAATGATCCGGATTCGCTTCCCATCACCGGCGGTCAAAATTTGTAAAAATTTGTAGCACTCTGATCTCACGATTCACTGCCGAGCGGGAGTCTCCTAAAAAGGGACGACTGTACCTGGCCAATTGGCGAATGCGGTACAGCGGGGTCAGGGGCTGGGAAGGGTAAATACGTAAAAACGCGAGAGGGTATACGTGAGGACAGGGAAAAAAAAATAGTACAGGGCAAACATTTATAGCGCAAAAAATTTAAATAAGTGCAGTTAATTGATGGATTTTTATTTTTTCCAAATTTTTAAAAATCAGTATACAAATTTCATTTTGATCGGCAAGCTCATAAAGATTCCCCGTTTCAGGTTTGCGAGCACTGTAGCTATAGAAATGCAAAAGAATACAATTGGCAGAATAAAACGATAATATTGGCAGCTGATTACGCGAGCAATGGAATATACAATTTCATCATTCCCTTGCGGGCTCACTTTAGGTGAGTCAAATTGTTGATTTCATCGTCTCGATCATTTCTGATGTTTCAACTGACTTTCTCTTTCCGTACAGATCAAAAACTTCCCTTAACCCGATCATTCTTCTGCTGGAGAGAAGACCGGAAATTGCCTTTCTAGACGCCATCTCTTATTTTCCACTGGTATATTGGATGCTTGGATCGATTGACTGTCTAGACGACCTGCTTCGCGCCGGTATCACACTTGCCGAAAATGTCGTTGTTGTCAACAAGGAGTTGAGCAATTCCGCTGAGGAAGATACACTGGCCGATTGCAATACCATCGTCGCTGTTCAGACAATGTTCAAGTGAGTTTTCAAGGTTTATTTAGGATTTTTCTTCTCGCTTTTTATTGCCTATTTTCGGGCAATAATTGAAATATTGGTCATTGTTATTCGGGGAGGATTCAATCATTGAAATTGGAGTCGGAGAGCTCGGCGGTTTAGGCCCGTGGGTTAATTCGTTGCCTCACATGCGAGAGATTCCGAATCCAAAGCCGGCCGGGCAGCGAAATAGTAATTAAAAAAATGTGTTCGAATAACTTTTACACTGCCTCAAACGAAATGACATTCAACTTGACATAACGGTCAGAGAAATAGTGCATTTCATGCTCGAGTCTTGAAAACAGATCGTCGTCTCCCACGTGCAAAATTGCCTTCCGAGCCGAAGCCGAGGATGGCAAGCACGTGGGGGAGGGTGATATGTTTTCCATGGCGAGGCTTGGATATTATTTTTCGTGATGTGAGACCTGAAAAACGCCATTTTCGTGGCGCTGCGCGAAAAATAGTTTTTTGAGAAGTTAAGCAGCGTTGAGCTGGGTTAGTACTTGGATGGGTGACCGCTTAGGAACATCTCGCTCGCACAAAAATTACAGGCGGTAGGCACGGTGTAGCGGGGGCACTGCACAATCGACCGGCTGTGCAACTGGGGTTTTACATGGTTTTCCGTGCAGTCCTCGCTCGAACGGGGCACAGCAAAGTGTAAGACGGCCATGATACCGCAGATAATAAGGAGAGGAAAAGTGCGAGGGAGAGGCAGGCGAGGAGAGGTTTCAAATCGAAAATACTTCGATAAAACCAAGGAAATTACAATAGTTTTTTGAGAATTATTTCTTTGCTGTTGAGCAGAAAACTCATGGCTCAACAATTGGCGAGAAAATAATTTCTTGCCACAGAGAAAATAAATCCTTTGTCAAGAAAAATTATACTTGGGTAATGGGGAGCAAGAATAATTGTGGAGAATTATCGATTAAAATATCTTGAATTTGAGACTGCAATATTTTTTAATAAGGCACTCGTTTTTTAGTAAATTAGCCTCAATATGAAAAAGTACATACTTGTTATTGTGGAAACCCGATGATAATGGAATTGGAATTTACGCGGATAGGAAACCAATAAAATATATAGACTCTGTTTAAACGTGTGATTAACTGATTTATTCGGAGCACTTTTATTCGCAAAATTTAGAAGAAAAAATAAAATACGTATCATAATAATAATTTCCGTGAGAAAAGAGTTTAATGAGATTGATGAGTGCGGTGACGGGTGTCAGCAGTTGCTGACTCAATAGATAAATTGGGTCAGATCAAACGAATTGTATAGAGCTAACAATTATAATCAATAGTTATAAATACATTATCTTCGTCTTTGGAATAATACAACGCTTCTTGGAGAAGGGTTTTCTTTTCTCAATTGAAAATTATTTTTTTGTGAAATTTTCGGGCAATAACGTACACTTTTTCTAACGTTCTCGTTTTCTTTCTTTTTCTCACTAGGCGTTGTCAAATTATTACTTACGAAAGTCTCAAGTTGGGACTTCAGTAAGTCGGAACGTGAAAGTTTCAATTGTCACGTTGGAACTTTCAAGTCTGATCTGACAACTTTTGTCAGTCTCAATCGAATATTTTTGAAATCTCAATTTTTTATGATTTTAAATGTGTTGAGTTCGACTGATAAAACGCTCTAGTAAAGTGAGATTATTTTTGTTAATAATCATTGCAAAAGACTAAGTATGACTGATTATTTATTCTTCACCATTTGAATTTAATTTTATTCATTCAAAATATACTGCCTTCAGAAAAGTATCCGAATGTGCATGTGTGACATTTCTAAAGATTCCTGTTTAATAAAAAAATATGTATTCCAACGGAATGATGCTCTAGTTTTATGAGCAACCGGTACTAGTTATCGAGATGGCGACGTAAAAATTAAGTGTAAGCATTTGTTCTCAGAAACATTAACAATAAAAAAATGAAAATGTTTGTGAACATAAACGTTCGCTGGTAGGAATTTCACCTTGAATTTGAAACAGAATTATTTGGCCAAAATTACCCTGGGTGTTTTTCCAGTGGAGAAAATAAAATTGTAACATTTAGTCTTGTTTAATCACAAATCAAGAGGTATAAAAAAATTGAACGAAGCCCCAGAATGAGGAATGAAGTTAAAATTATGTTGATAGAAGGAAAGAGGCGATTGTGTATGAAGTTTATTGAGAGGAATAAACAGGGAAAATACTGAATAACATAAAAAAAAGCTGATTCAGGCCATCAATCAAGTCGACGCAAGTCCAGCGACTCAGACTCCATGAATTCAAATACCGAGTTCGATTTTCATAAAGAATGGAATAATTTAGAATGACTCAATTTCTCATGGCAATTACCAAATAATAGTATATTTTGTAACAAGTGAAAAAAAATGTTTTTTGGCGAGTGGGAGGTTTATATCACGAGGCGAAGGCGAGTGATATAATCCCACGAGTCAAAAACCACTTTTTTCACCAGTTACGAACATAATTTTTCATCTCAATTCGCGTCGAGTGACTGAAAAGTTACTTTTCCGACACAGCATGATGAAAATGTTATTTTTTAAAATAACAATTCTAAAATATTATTTGCCTATATTTTTTTACAAAAATCAGAAATTGAAAAAAGGTCGCCGGAATTTTCTATCAAAAACCCCTGGTACTGAAAAAAAGTGGTAAGACCGTTTCTTAAATTCGTTAAATCTACATATATCCAATTTTAAGAATTCTCGTAATATATAAACAATATTGCTCCCCTAACCCCCGAAAAAAATTTGAAGTACAATCTCATTGCCCACATATTCTCATCCGACAACTGATGAAATTCCCAAATATTAATCAATGAATATTCAACAGATTCTTTCCCAGCATAAAGAGCATAACTGAGCTGTCGCAGTCGAGCAATATGAGATTCATGCAATTCCGGGCGCACGACAAGTACGCCCTGCACCTCAGCAAAATGGAAAAGGTACTCCTCAGTGCTACTTCCGGTGACAACCATCCCGATGAGCCTCCGATGGGCTCCCCGGTAACACAATAACACTCACTCTGACCTCTCAATTCATTATCTGAATGATGATTAGATTGATCGATTGACTGTCACTACGAATGAATCCAGTATCACGTGTCGGCTTGCTAACTACCAAGACCATTCCAACAAGCAATGTCACATTCTATGCAGAAGACATTGTGCACAGGCTTTCATAGAATACGGAGAGAAATATTCAATAAACGCAACGTAACGTCCATAATTCCTGCGGAAAATGTGCTTGGAGGACATCGTACATTATTGTCACGTAATTTTTACGGAAATCGGGTAATCGTTGTCTGGAAAAATTGATCAATTCCGATATCGTTCCCTAAATTTTATGGCTCGAAGCAGTAATCGGCGAGGAACTGTGAGTTCCGGAATTTTTGTTGAACATTTCTCCCCGTGAATGAATACTAATTGATGCACATTGAAAGAAAAAATTACGTAATAACGCAGAAATATTTTTTTTACCTCATAACGTGCAATGTATGATTAAATCGTATTTGTTGAAATTTTTCGATTGAAATTGCCTGACGATTACATTTTTCGGAAATTTCAAGGATTTTTAGCAATGAAAATTCAAAGTTTAATATGGCTATCGATAAAACCTCAAAATTTAGCAGATAATTAATAAAAAGAAGGAAAATGTTGGTACTTATATTGCGCAAAACTTTCATTTACCTTAAAGTAGTCCTTAAAATTGAATTTTTTATCTAAGAAGTAATCCTTGCGTTCAATCTCGATAACATCCTCGAAGTTCTACATTTCATTTTCTCTTCGCATGACATAAAAAGAACCTTGTACCAAAAATTGACTCCTTGAATCAAGAATTGTCATTTCACCAGATTTATTCTCTAAAAAAAATATATCTTCAGCTTAAGAAATTACGTTTGTTTAATTAGGTAATTTTTTCTCTCACTGAGCAACATGCGCAATGTCCGCGTAATTTTCTGTGTATTCTTTTTTCATTAAATGTAAACGGCTTGGAGCAATCCCTAAAAGATATAACGTCAGGAAAATTGTGACAGAAAAATAATATCTAGCACTGAGAAAAAACGTTCGACGTAGAAAACAAAGAAAAAAATTATTGAGACAATTTAAATAGAGTGTGTATTAAAATAATCATTTGTTTTTATTATAGATAAATTGCCTTTATCTTTGGACCAAGTCCAAAATTTCTTGAAGAATTTTTTTCTTTTCCTAGTGTAAGATATTTTCTTGTCAATTTTCAAGACCTCAGATAGTGAGACCTGAGTAGTTGTTCAAAAAATTGGGATTATGACGTTTGTTTATTGATTTAAAAAAAAAAAATTGCGATGTTTACATGTAATGAAAGAACTATATCAGTATTATATCATAATTATTTTATCATCATCATTTTCTACTGAATGTGATAAATCATTGACGGTCTTGGTTATTTGGCCAATGGGTTTGGTCGAATAGCACTGGAACCTATTGCACCTTTTGATTTTATTATCATTGAATCTTAATAATTCATCCATTTTATGAATCTTATTTAGTAGGGAAGTGGTGGAAGTCTCCATGAAGAGTCGATAAACGGAAAATAGAGTTTCTACATTATTTTAGAGTTCACTCAAAGCAAAAAATGGTAGAGGGTATTCATAGAAGAAAAACCGACGAAAAAATGCAAAAGTATTTTTAAAGTTATTTTTCCCTCCTACTGTGATGCTTGTAAAATTCGTGACAAGTCAGATGACGGGCATTCGACGGTCAGTGACACGTCACATTACCGGCCCATGATTGCCCATTTGTTGTCACATGACTTTTCTTTTCTGACATCATCTCGCATCTCTAGCTCCTACTCACTTGTAAGTAATTAAAATAAAAAAATCCGTCGTTTATCTCATAATTGAGCTTCTATTAACAATACAAATCCGAAAAAATTGCTCCTTCAGATAAATTGTTCGTCGATGTCACCCTAAATCAAAGAACTCTCGAGGTGATTTAACGATTAGTACATGTCGGTTTAAACAATTTTCACCACTTCGCTACTAATTCCATTTGCTTGATGAAAAAAAAACGCGAGGTTGTGAGGAAACACAAAAATAAAATGCACGCACCAGAAATAATTCGGAGAATTTAAACTATCGAATAAATGGTTATTATTCGTTGCAGCCATACGACGCGTATCCTGGAACTGCAAAAGACTCTACAGTAGATAAATATTTTAGAACATTGACTACTGAGGAGATTTGGGTACCCAACATTGAATTAAATAACTTACAAACTAATTAATTCTGTAATTGTTGGCGCGACTGACGTTTAATATCCGATAACTAGACACTAATGAGAGCTATAATTTAACAATTAATCCATGACAGACTTAATGAGTTTAATGATGCATTAATTAAATAATTAATTGCCTAATGGTAGTCAAATCCCTCAATGATAATTAATTAAGGATGAAAAGCATGGGATAGTTATTCTCCTCTTCTTCATTATGAAATTTCGTAGTGAATTGGTGAAGCTTAAATTTAATCTACTATTCTGAATATCGTCTGCAATGATGGCTATCGAAATTCTTCTAAAGATTACTTAATTTTAAACACATTTATTCCTAATTTATATTTAAAAAATAATAATAATTCCCTTTTCATTGTCTGATAATCGAACTAATCTTTTAAAATACTTCCACAGTAGCTTATAATTATGAAAAATTTCGCAGTATACTAAATTCAATAATATCAATGAACATGAACTACATAAATATCATGAAAAAAAAATATTGGAAGGAATTATTTAATGAAAAAAATCCAGTTTCACAAAAATTAGCTTTTACATTTAAATTCTCATATTTTGGAAGGTTGAAATAAAAAAAATTAATTTCAATTGCTTCACCACTTGCCTCTAATTTCAATTCTTCAAATAAATAAATTGAGATGAGAAAAACTAGTCAATAAATATTCTTATGAATGCATGTAATGTGTGCTAGACCTCACAGCAACTGCACTTTTAATATCTCAATTTTCTTATCAATCATATAAAAAAGTGAGCTAAATTGTGTTCATACCCTAAGAGCCCAGCATTTCTCCTTATAGAATATTCATATCAAATAGTAGATGAAGGAGGATGGGAAAAAAAACTGGGTGAAATTGATCAATGAAAAATGTTGTACAGAGGGAGAAGGAGAGAGGCTCCCACATATCGTACATGTTCCGGCTGCCATTCGCCGCTGGTAGTGTCTTCAGTGCATCAATGCTGGACACACTTTTGTATCAGGCCTTTGTCAAGGACTACGTGATAACATTCGTCAGACTACTCCTCGGTATTGACCAAGCACCGGGCTCTGGCTTCCTGACCTCGGTATGTTTACACGTTATTCCTCCATTTTTATTGCTGTATTTGCATTCATGGACGAGGGGTCTTGTTTTGTGGGACTGCAAATGAAAATATGCGTTGGATTTTTAAACATTCTTGTTGGTAAAAAATATTTTCTGGCAGTTTTACTTCAAGTGTGGAGGACTTAATGGAAAACATCGGGAGATTGTTCAATTTCTTCTTCGTGTGAGAAAATAGCGTAGGCCAAGAATATCGCGCAGTTCTCATTTTCTAATATTATTCACTTGTTAATTAATGGAAGAAATCGAATATCGAATGGAATGAAAATAATTCAGGAAAAAATATTGAATTCTAGGAATAGTTGCATTTTAATGATTAAAAAAAGGGGAAAAATACAATAATCTCGAGGTCCTTACACGAGATTATAATGAGAATGATTACGAAATGGAAATTATTCTCCAATTATTGAAACGAAAAATTTTAAGAAGAAATGAAAATTTAATCAATTTTCAGAATTCTTAGTCGGATAGATTTCATCTAAAAATTCTGGAATTTAAAGTTTTCACTGGAATTTTTTTAAATTATTTTTTTATGACTCGTCACCCTTATTAGTATAATAACTTCAATAATAAGTAATGAAACCCAGGAATTTCGTCCGTATTACCAAAGTCCTTCACAAAATAAATCTGGAATATCATAAACAGCCTCACGCAGAAACATAAATCTCTACTATGGCGTCCCATTTTTTTTTTTATAACTACCACACTTCTGGGAATAATATCTCCATTTTGCGAATTTACGTCCCCGCAGAAAAATCCACGGAGTTTCGCCCCATGAAACCGGAACATCACGTTGCGACTTTATTGGAGATGAAAAAATTTCTCTCTCACAAGTCCAGGATTTTCTCCGCGACACTATCCTACCTTTGTCTATTTTCATAAATGTCAAAGGAAGAACAAAAATATATTAAATTCTCATTTCTATCCCTTCTTGTCTCAACAAGACATGATAATCTGAGTGAAACCGTGTTTCATCGCCCCTTCCGTACCTACCATTCTCAGCCATATCATATTGAACAGGATTTCATATTTACCAAAGAAAAGTGGACTAATAATTTTGCAAATTTTATCAAAGGATTTTCGATCATCCAACAAGTTAATAATCTTACAAAAATTAAAATGTCAATTGATAAAATAATTGATTATTTGGAAATTTCATGATTGATTTAATTATTAAAAAAATGCTACGTAACTAATTAATTCACAATTCAATGTTATTTAAAATTGAGGAATATGCCAAGAGCCACTTCTTTCGAGAAAATTTTTGCCAAAAATTTTTGTAGATGAAATGGGATTTTTATGTTATGGTATTTATTTGTTAATTGTTATTTAATTATAGTAAACCGGAGTAATTAAGTAGGATTGATATTGCGGAAGGTCGCGTTCAATTAAAAATGAGCTGATTGTCATTGAACAGTTAACAATAAAGACTATAAACAAAATTCCTCATTTTATCACAAACAATATTTTTATTCAAACCCATTTTTGCAATTTCACGTTGACTTTCTTTCAATAAATTATTGTATTGAACATATGTATTTTTTTAATTGTTAAAAAATATTTTTATAATTTTTAATTTGCCCATTTAATAATAAAAAAAATTGTTTATTTCGGGGAAAGCGGGACAATCTGGAATATTCTTCTGTTAAATCCTCGTAACACCCTCAACTGGAACATTGACGGTAACTTTTCCTCATTGAATTGCAGATGCAAATAACGAAGGAGGACATGTGGATACGAACGTACGGTAGACTGTATCAGAAACTCTGCTCGACAACGTACGAAATACCAATTGGTATCTACAGAACGCAGGACACGAGTGTGACGGATACTTCGAACGTGAGTAAAATATGATTCTTCTGAAAATAGCGAGGGAGTCCGATTGTAGAAGTGACAGCTGGAAAAGAGGGTCAAACATTTTAATGAATAGAGAGATGAAAAAGCTGAGATGGCTGTGAGTAGCGCATGGTCGTGCTCTCTGGCGCTAGCTCCCCATTTTTTTTCGTATCCCCTTGTCTGTATCTCATCTCATTCCTCTCTGCATTTATGCTTCTGAGTTTAACGTAGTCTCAATCCCCTGGATGACACCATTAAAATCGAATTTATTAATCTTTGCAAATTGCTCTGAATGATCATACGAATAAATTCAATTCAATTAGTTGATCTCGTGAGATCACTAGTGCTGATAAATACTTTTGTTAATTGTTAATATGCTATTTTCGAGGGATTTTCATGAACAGATGAAGATTCAAACCACTTTTTTTCTCGAAATTAAAATCTAATAACAATTACTATAAAAAAAAGTATATATTTATGTCTACTATTTGTTCAATTAAAGTAAAATCCATATACTATATAGTATTATTTCGATTATAGTATTTTTTCAGAAATGAAAATTTTTGAATGTCATTTGAGAGATTACTGAGAATACAAAAATTATTCAACAATACCGGAAATATTTTAAATAATTTTAGATTTCACATTCTCCGGCAATGAAAATTTTACTTGTTCTTTTCTATGACTATTATTTTATCAATATTATTATTATTATTGCACACTTAGAAGAAATTCCCGTAAATATTCAGATATTTTAGTAAATTTAAATTCAGTTTCCTAGCAAAATTCAAACGGAAATGTTTCACTCTGAATTCTTCCTCAAGCCTAAATTGAAAACAAATACCCATTTGAAATTTCAATAATACTGTGGGTTAAAAAATTAATCAATAACACTCAATTAAATGCGAGATAAATAAAACAAAGTGATAATAATTATCAATTCGGCTGAGCATTGAACCATAGAAAATGGGAACAGAGTCACTCGAATTGTCTCCCGCCATTTGAATCTTCTTCAGTGATTGAAAAACAAAATCGAAGAAAGTGAGCGATTCATCTAATGTCGTTGAGTGCTGCATCATGAACAGTAGCCGTCCGTGCCGAGTTAATTGGAATCTTTGAAAAGAAATAAGTGAACTGTCCCAACCAATTGCTTCGCTCATCAATTATCGGGGAATCAAAATTGAAGAATAGAGTAGCAAATCATTGTTTGCATAGTGTGACGTGTGACCCAGAGTTCATCGAACCATGTGTGCTGAGAATTCATTATTCATGACTCTGAACGAATTCCTGCATCGTGATAGTAATCTAGGTGAACGAACATCCCTCATAAATCTCTTTAGCGTCTTTTAACCCCTTCCATCCCTCGCCTCCCAACAGTTTTGTTCAACCTGGGTTATTGTAACGAAACACCTGCTCTGAAAGATTTTTCTATTGACATTCTTTGAAGTTTCTCAATCTTCTCTCAAAGTATTTCATACTTTTATCCATTTTTTATGTCTATTATTGCAATGTGATTTTATTATATCAAGAATTTTAATCTATCAATTTTTTGTTGGATCGTTATAATACGTAGTTCCCTTCAAAGCCCTTGAACGCCGATGGAAATTGCTGAGGGGGTCCTCTTATTTTTGGAGCGAAATTGAAGACATTTTTGGGTGGAAGCAAATCGGTCAATATTGGAAATTGAATTCACCGGATTTTTCGTTGCTTTCCGTCTAGTTCCTACGATTCTAAATATAAATACCTCTAAATAGGAAAAAATAACGTTTTTATGGGTCATAAACTCTACACTGAGAAAGAAAAATATGTTTTTGCCAAATATTCATTTACTTTAGAGAAGTATTTAGTCGTTGGAAATCAAAATTCTTTGAAGGTATCACCTCCAGGCAATTTTGATTAGGTTTCAATGACGACAATCATTTGACTCTAGGCGACCATTATATCGCATGTGATCTTGAATGAACTCCTCCAGAGATTATTAATTTTTTCTAAATTTCATTTTTCTTCTCCGATTTTTAAAATTTTAGTCATTACTGAGAAGGTTCATTAAAAGTCATAACAAATGTCATTATCTTCTAGATCAATATTATTTTTATCATTAAAATCGAATCAAAATCATCTGAAAGATACTCATTTGGAAAACTAATATTAAAAAAAAAGAATATGTCTCTCAAGTAAATAAATATTCGGCAAAATGGAACAAAATGGGACTCTCCCCTTTAGGGGAGAGTGGGGCAAAATGGAACAATTTCAATTATTAATAACTCGGGAATGGCCGAGTAAAATCAGATGTTTCTTTTTTTCATATTGAAACTGAAAACTCAAGCTTTAATATGAATTAAAAATTATTCGTTTCCACTTCGCCGATTTTGATTTATTATCAACCGAAGATGTTCCATCTTTTCCCACTCTCTCCTACCTGTGTATAATATAAATTCAGTAAATTTGTTCGAACATATTTATAAATCTCTACCGACTTCAGAGGAAAGTGTCAAAGAGCCCTTTCCATCATGCGCTCCATAAAAGGACTCCTGATGAACTTCACCAGACTTTCCCTTCCCGTCCAATTTAAGAGGATCTTCCAAAATGAGCTAGCAAACCCCTCATGAAACTTTAACGCACCTTTTAGAAATTGATTAATCTAGTTAATAAAATAACTCATTTGAACGATCTAGGACTAGTCACAGCAGTTTGCCCTAGTTAGGACCTCGCAAGGGTTTATTTTCAGGAAACCATCGGCCCGTTATCCATAGACTAATTGAGAAATCAATAACATCACCCAATTGAGCAGTAACTGGAACAGTTGTCCGTAAGGATTAGCGCAATATTTTGCTTGTCCTCTTTTAACAGGACTCGGATGCTGAGAGCGATACTGGAGTTGGTGTCACGTACAAGATGCGCCGAACGGCGGCTGCCGCGTGTCTCTCGAATTGCTCTACCCGTGAAAAGGGTGCATCGGCAGTGAGTAAATTGCATATGTGTCTAACATGTCATGCGCTTAATTAAATTCTGTGAATTCGTGTCGTGCTTGAATTTTTAATGCTTTTGTAAACACTCATTGTGATTATTATTTGTTAATAGAATGATTGTTTGATTAATTTTATTATTTATGAGCAGAGAGAAATTACAATATTTTGAAATATAATAAAATCGCAGTGATTGCAGGCGAATTCATCTGAAATTGTGACGATAAAACGATCCACGACGATATTCTACATCTGACCATTTTCTGAGTTATCTCCTCTCCGCTTTAACATTTTCCTCTTTACACAAATTCTCAGCCATTTCAAGATCAAATAAATTCCAGAGGACGTTTCCCTTACTAATTTCAACCAATATAAGAGAGGCCCTTTGACATTGTCTCCCACACCCACTTATTATATATGTATATATATCAGCCGCCATCTCCAAGATAATTGCATAATTACCAAGCCATCATAATCCACTTATTCACATTTTCTCAGTCCAATTAATATTCCACTTCTGACTTTACTGTTTTTATCAACTTAGCCGTCGTCCATATCTTAAAATTTCTCTCTGCTCAAGAGCTCACTCTCAAAGCCTTCCATAACAACGAATATTTGCGCTCCAGCAGCAGCAGAACTCAACAGCCAAATAAATACTCGTAAGAAAATTCTGTGAAACAAAAAAAAGGATGCTTCGACCTGACGCAAGACCGAAGTTTTCCCGTTTCGCGTTATTTTGAATAACAGTGAAAGCCCATAAAACATAACCCCCAGGAGATGCATTCGCCTAACCAATCAGATTCTAGCATTTTCCCGCAACTAATGGATTCTCGATTTCAATTGGTTGCACGTACGTCCAAATCATGGGAATCCCATGAAGCGTGGCCAATAAAAAATTCACCATCTTCTGGGACATTAAGAATGCTCAACTCCGATTGGTGATACGTATGCATAACTGAGGAAAGTCCCAGAGGGTTTGACAGGCATCACACGCATGTACCCAATCAAGGCAAAGTAAACTGAATTGGCGGGAAATTTTGATTTGATTTGAATGGAATAACTAGAATGGATGAGAAATTCGGATTTACCTCCGCGGCTGTTCTTGATATGACCATTTTCATTATTGTTAAATACTGAAACCTAACTTTTTCGTTCAATAAATGTGACAATCAATTATTTTTTCGTCCGCTCACCGAAAATAATTGACCGGTTTGTAGGTGAGTTTCATTATCATTGACGAAATTTGTTTCTAAGAAAAAGGGCAATACAAATCCGAATAACATTCTACCAAATTCATTCTTATTTTCATTATCCAAATCCGACATGATTTTTCACTAATTTTTCTCACGCAATTTATTTCAAATTAACAATTGAAAATCAAGGGCAGCACTTTTAAAATATTCATACAGAGTGACAGATGAATAACTGACCCAGCTTTATATAACTGGTTGACATACTCCAAGTTGATACAATGGATTAATATTCCACATGCGGCAGCGTCTCCCGCCAAGTACGCGCCGCGGCGGCCTCCCGGCTGCGGGCAGGATTTGTCGGTCTTAGTCTCTCACTTTGAGCGTCTCATTAACTCTTCCTTCTTTCTGTCCCCAGTACTCAGTCTCAATAGCGGACGAAGCCCGTGACAACCACACCCAACAGATAGAGCGTGCGGAGATCGCCAATCTCGTGCGCTCTCGAATGGAGTCCCTGAATCTCCCAGTGGCCGACTACGACGACGTCTCCGAGAAGCGCAACAGTCTTTCCTACGTGATAATCAATCCTAGTTGCGACCTGAAGCTGGAAGAAGGTGACATTGTCTACTTGGTCCGACCGAGTCCGTTCTCAGCCCAGAAGACCTTCGAGCGTCACAACTCCAGGAGAAAATCCAACATCAGCTTCTGCTCGGCTCAGCTGGTCGCCCAGATGTCAGCAGCTGTTGCTTCGTCGGGAATAGGCGGCGGTGGGGGTAGTAGAAGGGGCTCGGGAATTGGTTTGGCTAGGGCACCACCACTCGGTGGCACCAAGTCGAATTCACTCTCTTTACCGGACAGTCCCACCGTTGCCGGAAGCCTGCGCGGCCGTTCGAATTCGTTGCGCGTGGTAGACGATATCCTGATCAGACGAAGTAATTCACTACGACAGGGTTTCACCACGCGACGAAAGAGCAGCCTGGAGGACATCGGCCTCGGTGCGTTGTCCCATCCAACAAATCATAATCCCATTAAAATAGCACTTAATGGCTCAATTGGCCTAGAGGTAACACCACCTGAAGAGGGTATACCTGGTGGTAATGCCAGTAATACCGGTATACTCGATGTTGGGTTACCATCTATGCCAGCACTTGGTACTGGCTTAGGCGCTCCACTTGGTCCACCTCTGGGTGCGGGTCTTGGCGGTTCACTTGGGGGTCTTTATGATCCACCAATTGTCCAGAGTAAAGGGCAGATTAATAGCCAACAGTCACAGGGAAATCAGGATCCTCAGCACATACAGGGGACAATCGTATGATACAACCTTATGTGGGGACGCAGACTCTCCAGTGTAGTCAGAAATAAGTGGATATAGCGTTCCCACATAGATGGAAATTTTAGGTATTAGATGAGAGGACTTCAACGAAAGAAGGGAATTTCTTGGGTCTTGATGGACACGTCCAAAAGTCAATGTTTCATTTAAGCGACTGATTCAAACGTTCGATTATCTGAACTGGCGATTTTCAGAACTCCTGTGAAATTTTTGGATAACTTGAGTCGCTTCATAGTCTCACGTTAAAACTTTCTGCAAGTCAAACTGGATTCTTTGATAAGCTCCATTTAAGATTTTTCACAGTTCAAGATAATGATTTTCCTAGGTGCAGTTGGACAATTTACCAAATTAAGTTCTTTCATTATTGTTAATCGCAAAAATTGCGAAAATCGTTACTCCAATAAGCATTGTTTTTGAACATAGAGATAAAACCATTGAAAACAGATCTTTTAGTTGATCTATTTTAGGAGTTTTTCAATTGATTTCGGATGTCTGTTAATCATGTCGCTATTTAAAAACAAGATAGTTCTATTAAAAAATGTTTTGTTAGAAAACTTAGTTAATTTTTCAAAATCAATTGGAAAAAAGTCGTTTAGAATCGAGGAATTTTTCTGAATAATGTTAATAAAATTTATAGTTTTAGAAAAAAATATCAGAAGATAGGTTTCGTAAAAAAGTTTCTTGTATTCAAAACTTGTTCTCTGAGATTTTTTCCTCTCTCAGAATAGAATTAGAATTTGTCGATTCAGAAAATTCATGAGACCTCCTCATAAAAGATGAATATCTCAGCAAAAAAAAAACTCTTGGCTGCTCCCAGCATAAATTATCATAGATTTATTGAGACAATGCATGGTAATATGAAATTATTGGTGTTGAGATAATTGGATATGGTGTCAGTCCATTTGAGATAAACTTGGATTTATTCCGCAAGAAATTCTCTTCCCCAAGTGAAGATCTGAGCAATAACTCAATCTTTCTACTCCACAAAACAGAGCAAAAATAATTAGACATAATAAATTGGCTGTTGATATTACGTTGTTTCGTTCATTAAGTATGAAAAGAAATTATCAATCATCATAAATTGAATATTGAAAAGAATTCGAACGGCTTACGACCCGGCTCGGAGGCCACTATGTCGGATGAAGGGAGTCCCGGGAGGTGGTGCTCGTAACGACCCGTGCCCTGCATTTAAATCTGGATTAAACTCAAGCTGATACGACTTGGTTGCAGACTACTGCGATACAGAACTAATTAGTTTACTTTTTTAAAGAAAACATTTGGGAATTCATTTCAGGAGATTAGGTACGTAAGTAGTAAATAAATAAATGAAAGAATTCCACGGAATCACTGAAGTGTTTGGAGAAGTAATTGAGTTTTGAAGTGGTGGATGGAGACTAATCTGGGATTTATTTGCTGATTATTTTGTGAATTTCGGAGAGGAGAAATTCAGAGAAACTCATTGCAGAATATATTGTTTTATAATTTAATTTAATGTTGAATGTTGCGAGACTTTTGAGAATTGCAGTTTTGACTTGAGAGTCTCAATTTAGAAGTCCACTTTAAACTTGACAATTTCAATTTGTGATAGTACAATTTCACCTATTGAACTGTTGCTCGAGGAATTATTAATTGGGTTATTGCTTTTATTATAATTACATAGGTAATAAGCCTCCGACTGGATTTTGTGTCTCATTAACCTAGCGTAGACAATTGAAGGCATGATCATTTTATCAATTACAAAATCGTCAACACTATTGCATTGTCATTTATCTTTGTTCTGATTATCAATTTTTCTACGGTGGTATTTCTCTGAGGAAGAGCAATTTTTACAAAACAAAAAATTGAAAATTTGTTTTTTAAAAAATTGTATGGTTACAAAAAAAGGAAATTGTGCAAAATAATCTGCGCATCCGTCCACCACTTCATTACATCATAACAAAAACTTTAATGTATTTAGACGTCATATCACAAGAGAACTTCGCGATTAAATAACCATTCACTGCGTTAAAATTAATTATGTAATTACCTAGAAGAGATTTTCTATTTAAACGTTATAAAGCAAGGAATTTGAGAAAATGTAATTAGTGAATTTATGGTTAATGAGTACAGTTCAAGGGGACGATGAGCCCTCGAATTAACGATCGATGCCTCCTCTCGGCTAGTGAAATTCAATTTCAGAGATTTAGAATGTAAAGAGTATGAATAATTGATGAAAGATAATTACAAAAGTAAAAACAATTTTAGGTATTGTAGAGTAAAGTCGGCGTATTAATGAGTTGATTAATCAACGCCAGACATTTTTGTACGACACGACACTGAAAAATCGCTCGAGTGGTCTGACAAATCAACTGAACGAAATTCCTCCCTTGAAAAATAAAGTTCAAATGAATTGAAATGTATAACGAAAATACCAACAAAAATGTTCAATTTGCTTTGACATCATTAATTGCAATTTTAATCAATCTCGTTTGTCAATCGATTAAGAAATGCTTTTCTTTCTTGACAATCTGTTATTCCATATTGTATTTCTAATATTAAAATATTTATGTACATTCTGACACTCACTCTGAGACCAATTTACACAATTTGAGGAATGAAAAATAATCGTTTTTGGAAATTTGAATCGCTGAAGTGGTTAAATACCTTTTGGGATCTTTAAAATGGGTAAAAATTAGTTTGTATGATTTTTCAAATGTTCAATAAAAAGTTTACAATTCAGACTCTGCATTCTGCAATGAAGTGAGTTCCAAACATTTTCATTTCAAGTAAACAATAGAAAATTTTGAAATATTTTTAAAATTAATACATTTTTAAAAAGTTTCCGTCAATAGTTAGTTATGGAACTATTAATTTTTGCAAATCAACAATTTCTTCAATACTTAATGAATTTTCTTCAATATTAGTTGTTTTTTCTGCCTGTTGGGAGGACTGGCCTATCACAGAAGTCAGAAACCCATTGCAGCAGCCCAGGAACAATATTTTTATGTAGTGATTTTCAAGCTGTCGAGTTTGGGAAATATGTAATACGAATTCCCAGATGATAATTCGCGGAAACCACAGAAAGGACAGAAAAACCTAATCGTTTTCATCAATTACTTTAAAATGCGTGAATCAGATATCGATCTTAGATTGCAAAGAGTAAGTAATAAAATCAGTGCAGAAATTCTGGGGTCCTAGAGTAAAATTAGACGTGAATGGTAGGATTTAGGGGGGGGGGGGGGGGGTTTATGAAATCGTTGGATCCCTTCAAATGGTATATTTTCAGTACAATTGTTCCCGTTGAATATCATACAAGGATTTTTTTGACCCTCAAGAGAACAAAATGTATTTTTCACTCAAGTTGTTCAATTTTCGGAGATTTTCTCCGGCGAACCTCTAATTAATATTTTAAATAATTTCGCGTCTTCAATTGCTGCTTTAAAATATTTAAATTTGATCACATTGTACAATGTACAAAGTATCTCAGTAAAGTATTAGTTACAAATTATTCAGATTTTTTTATTTTTCTTCTCGACTTTATTTTCTAACAATTGTCATTAGTTGATTTGAATATCATACGAAGTATTCTTGAATGACTAGGTCTAAACTTGATCTGGACATTAGATGAAAATTACTTGAGGCTAGACTTTGGCTTAACCAATTCTACTACTGTTTTTAATCGAAATTAACTCATTTCACAATGAAAATCAACTGAAGTTAATTAGAAAAGTAATGGAGTAAAAATTGTCAGCGCATACATGTCTTCTAGATTAAGACTAGGAGCCCCTTTACATCGATCAATCGACTTTCAGCCGAAAATACAGGAGCGATGTAACGGATGTAAATTAATTCATTGAATTGATAAGTGAAGTGATACGAGAGAATATCCCGAAAAATTAATTTTTGAGAATTTTAAGAGAATTCATTTTCCAATTTCATTTCTCTCTTAGATACACTAGTCTACCGAATATTTTCAGGTAAGGGTAGTCAATTTGGGCGTTTTTTGGGAAAAAAAATTATTTTCAGACTCGAAGATTGAAATTTTGGTAAATGTTTATGAAGTTAAGCATAGTTAAACCTAGACCATAAAATTGAAACTCGTTTTGATGCCGTGCCCCCGCGAACAAATTGTGTGTCTCCAATGTTCATTTGTTGGAATCACCCGTGTTAGGTATTGCGGGTTACGAAAAATACATACCTCACCACTCTTTGCGTAACCCGAGACCAACAGCATGGG
The DNA here is from genome assembly GCA_030522865.1 of Psyttalia lounsburyi. Classification (NCBI taxonomy): domain Eukaryota; kingdom Metazoa; phylum Arthropoda; class Insecta; order Hymenoptera; family Braconidae; genus Psyttalia; species Psyttalia lounsburyi. The sequence goes on from JAPYZN010001067.1 coordinate 24,994, forward strand.
CGTGCTGATGTCTGACCCCAAAGCCAACACATGTTGACAGACACACAACGGACAACCCAAAGTTTATGGTCAAACTAACTCTTAATAATCCTCCAGAACAGTCAACCCATCCAAATCCTCCGAACCTTCTGCTGGTGAAAATTTCATAAAAATTCTTCTATTCAAGATAAAAATTTTCACGGATGAGTCCAACCGTCTGACCAGTGAATCATTCTGGTGAGGAGGTGACATTTGGTCCTCAGCATGGTCTTACACGACTGAATCTTCAATTTAAGTTGAAACATTCCAAAATTTCAATTTAAAATCTTCTCAATTTAAAAACAAAGTTCAATTTTTTCGAGTGTATTACCTCACTAATCAGTTCAATTAATTTCAATATCACTGATAGGATACAAATATGAACAATGAGTACTAACTACGTAAAGAAAGAAGAAAGAATTATTGACTAATGCACCCAAATGATGACCAATTTTTTCATCCAATACTAAGCTCGATTAAATTTTCAATTATAAAAAGAACTTCTAACGTAATACTGATTTTTCATTCAATTTAATTTTCCTGGAGGCGTCGAAAATAATTGTAATTAGCGTTTAAGTAAAGTTAAATCCTCGACCAGAAACCGAAAAAAACAAAATGAAACCAAATGTGAACGGCTGTATTTAATGTAATATAAAATGAAAAATTATTGAAAATAAGAAGAAAAATGTACCTACTGCATATTGTGTGTTGTCGTTTCTATAAACGCAATGCATGAGGTAAATTTATTATAAATATATTACAATTATAGCAAATACTGTTGATATTCACTTTAAAATATTGTTTAAATAGACAAAATCTTTGTTTTCACTCACACCTCAATCGAGAAAAGTTTTCTCGACAATTAACCTCTTTTGTTTAATTATGAAAATATAAAAAATTATTTGTCTTAAAGTTTTGCTCGCTGTAAAATGTTAATTTTCACATAGTAGTGACCAACTCCAGAATTTTTACTTCACTCGGCGGCTGTAAAAATAAAAACAATGTCGTAGAATAGCTCCCAAGTTTTTAGGTCAAGTGGAAACAAGATGAAATGGAAACTTCCATTGCTTTCGCATGTTTTTATATCTTCATAAAATATTCCATCATTTTCTTGTCAAAACAAATTGAAACTGATAATTTTGACGATAGTTCTAAATAGATAATTATCGCAATGGTAAATGAAAAAAACTCTATACTTATCTCCAAATATTCTTCAATTATTAATGCCTGCAATTAGATATTGCAACCAAATAATACACATATTGGATTCAATTGAAACAAATCGGGCTCGCACAAAAGTAATTGCGTCTGCACAAAACAAAGTAACGGAAACGAACTAGGCCGATCGACGTTTCGCATTATCTGATTACTCGAATTTCTATTACCTTCTTTAATTTGTGTCATTATCGACTTCAGTAATTAATAGATTTACCACATATATTCCCCAAAAAAAATTCATTAATTATTTCCAGCGACCAAAATATCGAAAATTTCTCGAGAAATTGTCGACATTCGGTTAGATTTGAGATTGCAGAAGCAAAAATTATCGTCAATCTGCAGATTAGCCTCTTTACCTTCGATTTTTTTAAATGCGGTATTATAATAAATTTTTCGACACATTGAGATGAAAAATTATGTTCGTAACTCATGAAAAAAGTGGTTTTTGACTCGTGGGATTATATCATTGCATTACTCGCCTCATGCATTACTCACCTTCGGCTCGTGATATAAACCTCCCACTCGCCAAAAATCATTTTTTTTCACTTGTTACGAAATATACTATTTCGACACACTGCGTGTAAAGGGATATTTTACGCACGCCCGCTTGCCCAAAGTACCACTCCCCACACATTGTGACGAAAAATATTGTTCGATACTTGCAGAAAAAGCGTTTCTCGACGCGGCGGACTATAGCACGAGCCGAAGGCGAGTCCCTCCAATCTCCCACGAGCCTAAAATTAGTACATTATGTCACCAGGCGATGAAAGTATTATCTGACGAATGTGGCTTTATAATCCGAGCCGAAGGCGAGGATTATAATCACATGAGTCA
>JAPYZN010001068.1:0-19507 GCA_030522865.1 Psyttalia lounsburyi
CCCTCCCCCACGTGCTTGCCATCCTCGCCTTCGGCTCGGAAGGCAATTTTGCACGTGGGAGACGATGATCTGTTTTCAAGGCTCGGGCATGAAATGTACAAATTTTTAGGATTGAGGATTACCTCAAAACAAAAATATCTCAATTTTCTAACACAAACATCAATTAGCCGCGAAGATAATAACACTCAATTCTGAATTATATTCATTTCAATTTAATGGGAATCGAATTTTTTTAGATGACTCGAATAATTTTGTAGTTTGTCAATAATGGATATCGTAAATAACGAGAAGATTTTGCAGAGGAAAGTTTCGGTCAAATGAAGACAATAATTTCATGAGAAAATATCAATTCTATTCAATCAACACAAGTAATTCACATAATTGTTTTTAGAATTCGTTACAGTATCATTATGGCTTAAACGATTTGATTTGATTGGGCAAATTCCAATCAAATCAAATTATTATTAACTAAGGAGAAGAGGTAGACAGAGAAGGAATAAATAAATAAATAAAATAAATACAGGATCAGTAACCACTTTACAATCACAATTCTGTTGGACTTTTCTTTTTAAAATTTAAGTAACCAGTGCTCTTGAATTCTCAATTCTGTGCATTTCAAAGCCAATCAAGAGTCATGTTAAGTGAACAAAAATAAAGAAAGTACGGGGAAAACATTGCTTCATGAATTTTGAGCCGAAAGGGGATATAAAGATATAGCAAACGGCTTATAAAAGTGGTTTCTTCTACAGAAACCAAATGAATTGAGTTGAAATTTACAGAGAATAAATAATTTTTTTAAATGTCTAAAAGTACGAGATGGAGGGGACACCATCCTTGTGGCTCCTTAGAAAACGAGCATGCAAGAAAAAAAATTCTGTAGAAAATATCTCAATAGAATAAATTGTACATAAATATTCTCCTATGCAATAATGTCAATAGAACTTTGCCAGAAACTAATCAAAAATTCGATAGAATCTTCAGACAAGTTCAGAAAATGCGCAAATATTTTCTCCAAAAACCTCATACGTGACTCATTGATTGATCGTTAACAAAATATATGTGTAGAAAATTCATCGTTATCCAAAATTTCAAGACGAAATCTCAACAGTTCCGTGATTAGCTCATTTCAATCTCATGACTTTGCTCTGTCGTCCACTCCACTGTCTCCGCGAGGATCGTTTTCTCGCCAGTATCTCCTCTAGCCCCATTCCATAGTCACCATCGTCCTCCTCAGGTTTGGAGGTCTCGTTATCGCTGATTTTCTCGCCCTTTTTCGTTTCAGAATCGTCTGAAACCAGTGCAGATAGCACCGTATCCTCCTCTTCTTCACTGTCGTCTTCACCCTCGTCTTCCTCGTCGTGCTCTGTTTCAGACTCCTCAATATTTTCAGTCTCGTCGTCCTCCTCGTCCGAATCACTCGCCAGGATGTAGTCCGCCTCCTCGTCCTCCGTCTCCTCGGAATCATCACTCGGATCTGGTTTGATTGGCTTTGACAGAGGTTTCGACTCGCTGGGGATGGCATTGGGGCTGTTGGAGGTCAGACTGGGCTTCTTCACTGTTTTAATTCCCACGAGCTTTTTCACTCCAGTTTTCATGGAAGTGACAACTGTTGTCATCATTTCAGGGGTTATTGTGGGGTCTGCTTGATACTCGAGGGGGCTCTCCTCGAGTGGTTTTTCCTCTGCAGTTGATGTGAGCTCATCATCTTCAGATTCCGCCTCCGTGGCAACTTCTTCTGGAACAGTTGCAGCTTCACTGGCTTCTGTCACTGGCGCCTCCACCTTGACAGTTTGAGCTGTTGTCCCTTGGACTTCAGCGCTACTTACACTTGCGACTGCTGTGCTCAGAACTTCCGGAATTTTCGTTGGATTTTTCGTCTCCATCGCAATTTGTTCTGTCGGTTTTGGTAGTTTTGCGGGCTTTGGGGGTGAAGCAACCGTTGGAGATGGTTTTGTGATGGAGGGAATTGTGAAGGGGAGGAGGGGAGAAGCTGTTGTTGTCTTTTTCCTGTCGCTATCGTCGCCTCCGGTGAATAAGTCGATAAGTTCGCCGAAACCCAGGACGTCATCGTCGTCATCGTCATCTTCGTCGTCGTCGTCGTCATCGTCAGAGGCGGACTGAGGGTCCTTCGCCGGTGAATTTTCATCGCTGTCGGTATCGTCATACAAGCCGAAGAGGTCGTAGTCGTCACCGTCATCGTCGGAAGCCGGCTTTGGACGCTCGTTGGGTGGAGGCGTCTCCGCTGGACGGAGCTGAACACCATCTGGACCGAATCTGAAACAGCTGACGCGGATGGTCGCTTCGAGGTTGGAACCCGTCTCCAGTTCGAAAGCGAGACAAGCTTTGAAGTGGTTTTGGGCTTCGCGCTCGATCGAGTAGATTTTACTGCAGAATTTGGATAAACCTCCTGGCAGGGGAACGCAGATCGAGCGGGGCTTCTTGCCTGCAACGGAATTGAATACGTTCATGTGACATTTTTTTTTTTACCTCATTTACATTAATACTGAATTATGGATTTTAAGCGTAATTTATTATTTTTTCCACCTTGCAATCAGAATTCTAATGAGTTGATTAATGTATTTCGTTAATTTGTATGAAAATTTAGCTGGGATGTAATCAAATTTTAATTGTTCATGGAACGATGAAAACAATTTCCCAATTAATTTTCTACCAGCCGCGTAATCGTAATAAGTAATCGTGAATACAATCTGACTTTTCTCTAAAAAAAATCTGCAAATTGATATAATTGATAAAATTTTTTAATGTGTGTTTTTTTTAGATTAATGAGAGAATTGTTCATTTTTTAACCATTGGGTCTTCTATAGTTTGACTGATCGTGCGATCCTCTTGAAAATATGCTTTTATTGAATTCCATTCCGCTGCACGATTACCTCTCGCATAGCAAAACTGACCGCAATTTTCTAGATAATTTTTTCCTATCCATTTTTGTTCTACGTTAGTACACTCTTACCGCTTATTATGGTGCTGGTTAAAATATTCTCCCCGAATTTCAACTGAACCGCTAGATTGTTTTCTTTCAAGTACTGCAGAGATGCACATCCTGAAATTTCAATGGATTGGTTAATTTCGTCATCAGATCCCAGACGGAAACTGAAAAATGATATAATGAAAACGAGGGCTCTCACCTGGTCCTTGAATTTTAACTAATGGAATACTGAATTTTCGACAACAATCGCAGACATTCTCATTGCAGGTACAGAACTTGTTGACATTTTCCGTCGCCTGTTTGAGGGACATGAAAGATACCCCGAAATTTTGCTTCTTGGCTCGCGCCACTCGGTGCAATGTCTCATTGCGATCTGAAAACGAATTAATTCAGTGCCCACATATGGAAAAAATCCTTAGAAAAAAAATATAACTTCACCACAAAAGGAAAAAAAAAAATTTTTAGTGAATTTAGAATGCGTTTACAGGGGATTGTATTGAGAAATTTCGCAGCTTAACATTTCTTTTTTCAATAGAAATGTGCAATATTTATAATATTACTTCTATTATAGTGGAAATGAGTGGATTATATTTGTTTGTAAATGATTAAAGTCAAAGTTTTTGTTCACTGTTTCTCACGAAAGGCGGATAAAAGGGCAAAAAACTTATAAAATTTATGTTGAGATTTTAACTGAAACTGAATGTCAATAGCTTTTTTTTTATAGAAACAAAAATCTACAGATTTTTTCGATACAGTGATTTCTATGAAACATTTGTAATTAAGAAAATAAGCAGTAAATGTGGAATTTTTCACTTACGCAAGAATTCAGTCGATTGGTTGATAGGACTTCAATAGAAATTCAATAGATTTTTTTCAATAGCAATGTTTAATAACAAAAATTCCATAAGAAAACCTATCAAATTCTTCCACGATAAACAATAAATTCTAATTCAAATGTTCTGCTGTAAAAAAAAGATAGAATCCCCCAAAAACGGATGGAATTTTGAAAGTTTTACAGAAATTCACCGAAATTTCTCATCGAACTATTATCTATTCCATCAAATATCACATGCATCCTCATGCTATTATTTATCATTTCATTTAACAAGAAATTTTTATTACCGATGACTCGTCCATACGCAGCAAAAGCTATCAACAGGAATATCAATAGCAGCTCGAAAACGGTTGACAGTCGCATTGTTATCCTATGTCAGTCCTTTATTCTCCTCTGTAAAAAGTCATTAAATCATTAAAACAGTGTTTAAAACTCATAACTCTGGCAATAACTCAACAACAATGGAGATCCACTTGAGCAATGACCCCCGGGATTTAGAACGAGCAAAAAAATCATAAAAAAGCCGAATGTGAAAGCCAATTTCGATGGTCCTTTCCCATTAGTCATCGGTCAAATTTTCAAAAGTACTGTACAGTTCTTTGACACTCGAGAGGGGACTAAGCCTCTCGACTCGTTGGCCTACATCACGGTCCCGGTCAATGCCATGTCTAGTGCGTGTTTGACTGCTTGGCTTGTCATGCCTGTCTGTCACTTATCCCCCAACAATTCGGTTCAAAAATTGCATTCAATGAACAATTATATTAAATACCTCATTTGTATAATTCTTTAATTCATCGACTCATCGATTGATGAATGAAAATATCAAGAAACATTGTTAAAAAATGAAAAAAATTAATGATCTTTCTGATTAAAAATGGAATGAATAGGGGATAGTTTGAGATCAGTGAGAAAAATCGCAAAATTGACTCACCTGTGGGAAAAAAAATCCAGAGTCCTGAATACACACTAGAAAAATTGATCCAACACTTCGGTTGTACTCCAAGTACTCCTCAACTCTGAATCTTACGAAGGCCAATGGTAAACTGAAGATGCCGCTGAAAGTTCCCCACCTCAGGAGGAGTTGGTTACCATTGAAAAGTCGGTCAAGCCTACCTCCACCCCGGGAACAGAGTATTTAGTCAAGTAATATTCTAATGTCGAGGAGGTGAACGCTGGGAATAATAAATCGATGGGCTCTTCCATTCCCATAAGTCCGTTAATTACCGAGTCGCGTCCATTAATCCCGCCTCATCATTTTCGGTCTTAGATCCTCGAATCTAAACCGGTACGAAGCTACCAATTTTATTAAATTGCTTTCACGTTGAATGAGTTTTTCGATGAAATTATATTACTGAATTCAATGGTGGATTGAATTGCCAGGGAAAGGCGAGGTAATTTGAGATTTTAAATAGATATAGAGCCGAAACTAACAAGTATTCGGTATGAGCTACTGTAAGTTCCCCTTTCTCCGGTCAGTGGGTCGAAGAAAGTTGATGCCCGAAGCGGTTTACCTTGACTCGTACAATGAAAATCCTCAATCATCGGAGGAATTCTATTCTAGAATGTCCGCCTCTTTAGAAAAAATATAATTCCGGGGAGGTACAAGGTAGCCAGTAACTTCTCTCCGAAGAGATTTTCTCGTCGACAATGGAGAAAAATAAATTGGCTATTTGAATTTGCAATTATCAATTCCTCGATTCCAACTTCACCTTATGGAGAAATTTATTGAGAAAATATATAATATAAACCAATTTCATACATAAAATATTTCGACAAATTCTTCGCCAAATTCTTCTCGACATTTCGACAAATTCTTCGCCAAATTCTTCTCGACCAATTCTTCGCCAGTTGAAGCTTCACTCAATAACGAGTTTTTAAAATTATTCTTAATGTTGAAGGAATAATAATTGATATAAATAAATGACGAAGAAACATGATAAGTGAAAAAAGTGTTGGAACATCATAAAATTCTCATTTTTCAATAAAATTTATTAACAGAAGAAATCGAGTAAAAGAAAATAATGTTGAAAATTATTGAAAAATTGGCTAGTTGGGTTTTTATGAGTAGAAAATAGAAAAATTACGATTTCCGAGAAGGACAGCGAAAGCGATAACATTGGATGTATACTTTCATTGTAAAAGTCAATTGTAATGTGAATAAGGAATTAAAATTTGCCTCCTCCCTCTTTCTTTTCTGCATCAGCCAATTCTATTTTCTCTTTGCAGTCTGAAGTTTAAAGTGAAAAAAAAAATCGCCAAATTCTCATGAAATACTTGTGGCGCCTGGAAAAAAGTGGTAAGACCGCCCTTAATGTTAAAATAATGTCAATAACGAATGCAAACATTTGAAGAAAGGAAACACGAAGGTGTTATTCTTTGATTCATACATGCCCGTGTTGCTAAGTATAGTATAGTACCCCTGTAAAGGGGTCACCCGGTAACCCAGATGAAGTTCCTTGGCCCCCAGCATCAAAGACCCTGTCCAATGACGTTGTACCACTCCCTTCTCCTCACACTAAGACCTATTGGACCAATCGTGAAGGGGTACAAACAGTGAATAAGGAACTAAGGAGACCAAGAAGTTTGAAAACTTGAGGTTTAGCGCAAACCTCAAGAGTGAAACGTGTGTCTGACGAGTTTGTTCGTCGAGTGATTCGGGGTCTGTTCGGATTTTATATGGAACATTCCCTTTGTTCCTATTTCGTGACAATAATTAATCATTAATTTGTGAGGGAATTTTCTTGCATCTCATCAAAAGTATCATCCGGTTTATTTTCACTAATTTTTCATTGTCGGTGGGCCAGTATGACAGTTAAACTCTGGATCATTCTGTCTTGTGCGGTCGTTGCAGTCTCCTCTGCTGGAATTCTCGGTGAGATGATTCACGTTTGGTTCTGCGATTCGACAGTTGTGCTCTCAGAGGGAAATGTATTTTGGAAAAAGACAATTTGCTTAACACAAAAAATAGCTTTTGACATTTTTTTAAATCGTAAAAATTCTCGAAAAATTCTTCTCTTCTCACATGACGAGAAAATAGGATTTTAAGGGGATGAGATTGTACTGCACGAATTTTCAAGTGTGGCCAAGACTGGAAATTATGTTCTTTCATGCATTCATTATATGGATTATTTTAATTTTCGAACTTTGATTACGATCTTCTACAACGGAGTCAAATAAAATTAATTTCGTATACACATGTATTTATTAATCTTGTTAATGTTGTTCAACACAATTATTTCTCAAGAAATTTCATGACTTTAAAGATTGAAAAGTTAATAATTTTTTTATGGAGTAAATCTTCTGTCTAAAGTAGTTTGTTGTTAAAAATTGTTCATCATTTGGCGGAATAATAAATTTTGAGTTCATATGGTTGCATTTCTTGCTTTGGGCTGGTATTCGTCAGAAAAGTTTTTTCGGCCTAGTGGCAAAATATTTCATGATGTCATTGCAAACACAAGTAATTACTTGTAATGCAAGTCAAACATGCGAGCCATTATTTGCATCAGGAAATACTTTTTCGGCTCATGGCCTGTTAAAACCCGATTCTATTCGCGTTTCCCCCGGTTATGGCCTACAGACCCTAACTAGAAAATATTATTTTCTTGACTTCTGGATTAAGATGGCTTTTACGAAAAATTCCTTTCATTCCTCAAATATATTGGATTTTTTTTTAATCACCCTGAAATTTCAAGCCTCAATGTCAATTTTAAAATCACTCCAGAAGTGATATTTTTCCGAGGATCAGGGAGTGTATTTTATTTTTTCACAGTTACCTAATTGAAAATTCTGTAACTTATCAAGAATATTGTTATTATCATTGCTTAGAGGGAATTTTGTAATTTTTTTCGAAAACAAGAAACAAGATCAATTTAATCGTCATATATAATATATAAACACAAAGAAATGTCTACGAACGGTCACATACATAGGCTGTAACTAAAAAGATTTTTAGTCGACGTATACTTCGGGAAAAAAAGAACTCCCGATTATTCATAAAACCTGTGTTATTCTCATGGAAAAACCAACTTTTTCGGGGAGGGTTGCAAAACCGAACCTGAGATCTCAAACTTTAGGACAATTTTTAAAATTTATTTCAAGTATATTTGAAGGACGATCCGAAATTTTATCCACAACAACTATATCCTATTGTGAAAAAAACCACTCGATTTGATTTTTTTGCGGATTTTTAGAGACACTTCTGTCATGGGACATTCGCGACAGTGAGGCACGATCATCCACCGCACAGTCCAAGTGTTTGTGCCAGACATCGGGTTGCCTCTGCTGTGTCGACCTCAATCTGACATCAACAATCGACCTCGGTGGACCCGCGTGCGTCAATATCAAGCAGAAAGATAATAATGTCTCGTTGCACATGAGTTATGGAGACAATCCTGTGCACAATGCGACTATTAAGATTGGTTATTACTCATTGTTTTAATTTTTTTGGCTTGTGTAAATTCAATTATCTAGTTTAAAATCTAGCGAATTAATCCGAAAATTTGGTTGGAAAATTTTCTGCACAGCATGTCTGCACAAATTTTTTTTTTTATTAAGATCTGCAATCGAAAATATTCGATTCAGATATTTTCTACAGAAATTTAACGGTTCAATTTTGACTCATTCTAGTCGTTTGAGTTGTTTAATGATAAAAGAAGAAAGTAGAGTAGGAGAAACCTAAAAAAGTCGTGTCAAATATTTTTAAGAAAACATTTCAGTGGAAAAATTAAATTCTACTGATTGTTTCTATAGAATATTTTTTATGGGATATTTTATTTTTTCTAGAATTTACCACAAACTTCAATAGAACTTGGCACTCCAATAAAATTTTCGTGAAAATTCACCGGATGTAGCAAAATTTTCGCGCCTGTTTTTTTTTCCATATGCCCCCACGCACTCTTTACTTGCAATTGAGAAGAAAAAAAATAGATGCAGAACTGAAGATTATTTCCATCAGTTTAAACAAAAAAATACTCGATGGAAATTTTTACGAAAAAGGAAATCCTTCTTCTAAAATTCGGGTGAATTCAAAGTGAAATTGAGCTTTAGGTAGAATATAACATTATGATAATGGAAACTGAAAGATAGAACTTGAAAATTTACAGCGGATGCAGCGAATAGACCGACGTGTATGAATCTTCTGTCAGATCTAGCTCAACTCTGTGCCAAATTCACATCAATGAAACGCCAGGATTCAGGCCACGATGGGTGTCTCGTTGTGGAGCCCGCTCTAATGCGATCACCTCAGGCTACTTACCACATGGGTTGCTTCAATTTTAACCAGGGAGTTCGGCAGATTCAGTCGTCAATAGTGTAACTATGAACACTATGAAACACTATGAAACTATGAACACTATGAAATTAATACATTGAGGGAATTTGATAAATTGAGAGATATTGAGAAATTGAGAGATTGGATAAATCGAGAGAAGTATCTAATCTTGTAATTCTCGGAAAGAAGTTTAATTCGCGAAAATATTGTTGAAATTTTTCTGGAAATGTTTGAAAATCCTGTAGAATTTAGATGAATTTCCAATGTCTATTACAGTTAGAAACATTAGAATCGAGAATTTGTAAAATTTCGTCATTTTGACATCGGCAAATTTTTAAGGTTTTTTTTTCATGTGATTGTTATTTTTTTTCTGCGTTTTTCATTTATGAATTGCAAAAAAGTAGGGTAAAAAAATTTGATAATTGTCAGGGGGAACTTTCACACAAAATTAAGGGAAATTATTGATTTTTCGTGCAAAAAATGGGCACTACAGTCGCGACAATTCTCCAATAGAATTGCAAAGAAATACCAAAGGATTTTCAATAGAAATGCAACAAAATTTTCTACAGAATCCACTGAATTATTCTACATTTTTTGTCGTGTGCGTATTCCCTTGCAAACAAAATTCCTAAATTTAAAAAATATTTGCAAAACATTTAAAAAAATCAAAGACTAAGATTGTCTAAAACCCACTGAGGGACCCCTAAAATGTCCTCGGCTCTGATACAATGAACCATGAAATCTCTCGATAACTATCAGTAATTCTCTCCAAATCACTCGCTTCCAACAAATGAAAAACTCAAATTACCCCCTTAATTCCCAAACTAGTGAGACACCTCCACCAATCGTAGACGAAGAAGAAGAGGAGGGTCTTAATACAGAAGAGCTGCTGGCAGCGGTGTCTTCCACAGCTGAGCAGGGTTTAGCCCTATTCTCCCAATGGTTGACAAACCTCACTCCCAAACTCAACGTCACCAACACCCCAAAGGAAGAATCCACTCAGGCCCCAACAGCTCGTCAGGAAAACAGGAAAGAGACTAGATCAGGCAGAATTTTGGATGATAATCACTCAATAACTCCAGAAGAGCGCAGCGATGAGCGCTTCAAGCAGCTTTTGAGTGCCCAGGACAACATAATGCGAGAATCTGCGAGAATTGGGCCAGTGAACGACGGCCAAACGACCTTCATCTTCCCTAAGTCAATGGAAACACCCCAAATAGCCAAGAGTCAAGCGCCATTCGTCCCCAGAGAGTCACGAAGAGGAGGACGAGCCTACAATATTCATCAACACGTCAACGAAATCTAATCAATTATTCTGTCTATTTATTTACTTTATTTACTATTCAACAAAATCACTTTTCTCCACTCTCTCAACAATTGTCCTCCTCGTGAAAGCATTTTTTTTGTAAGAATAAAGTACGAAAAACAATTCAACTCCATGAGATGAAGAAAACGAAAAGACGAAAGTGATTTTTGCTTTTTCATTTCTATGCTTGCGATTATATACAGGTATGTTATATAAATTTTATTTATAGAGCAATAAAAAAAAACATCTTCACGTAGAAAAATTGCTTGTAGGCAAATTCTTACGCTTATATCATTAGACATTGGTATATTTTAATGTAATGAACTTTAATATTAATAATTATAATAAAGATGGTGTATAGATACGTCTGTATTCACTCAACATAATGGTATCGTGATATATGTTGTTAACTCTCGACATTGTGTCATTCACATTTCTCTTTTTTATGATTTCTTCCTGGTTTGGGAGACACACATTCGGTTCAGTTGTTACTTTTAAGTATTGTTAATAAACAAGTTATTTTGTTTTTCAATTATTCTGGAAGACAAGTTTCTCCTGATCAAATTATTGACTATGTGCTTTTTGTATGCTGAGAGGTTTCTGAGGGAGTAACCACTCCGAATTTTTTTTCAATTGTTCTTGGATAATTTTATTCAAGGTTTATTTGTAGATCGACCATTCATTAAAAAAAGCATAATTTTTTTTAGTTTCCTGAATGTTTTCGTTGGCCGTATTCCTTACAAAAATAATAATAAATTCCATAAGTGATTATTTCCTCGCACATAACTCTCTCAAAATTTCAGATATATTGATCCCAAAATAAACGCATCTGTATAAATTCTTATTATCATAAAAAATATTGCAATAGGGTGAATAATTCAGCATTAAATCCATCTTCGAGATAAAAAAAAATTGTTCATCAGGCTCCAGTAAAAAAAAAATTTCATCAACAATTCGACTAGACACTACAAATAAATTCCGCTGAAGTCGTTCACAACATACTCCCAATAATCATCTCATATTAAAAATATCGATCTGTTATTTTGATTTTCATCTTTGGAAAGGTGGCTAGAGATTAATAATCGCTCAGTTATTTGGATCATGTTAAATCTACCACAATCTACCCTAAAGTAATGAATTCAGGAATGAATAATCTCCTTGGCTCATTGGGACTTGCAACAGCTTTTCCCAACAATTCTTCTTTCTTTTTGGCACAGGTCTGCCAATATGCAGCACCACATCTTCAGTTCTAATTCTGATTCCTTCTTCTTAAAATCTTCGGAAAACTATGACTGCTACACCTCAGGGAAGACTGAAAAATCTTGTAGACTCATCAAGACTTGCGACAGCTCTTCCCAAGAATCTCCTTTTGTTTTGGTACACGGCTGCCAGCGTGCAACACAACATCGTCATCTTGGATAATGAATTCCAGGCCTTTGTAGCCTGTTCCCTTGCAGAATCTCGTAGTTAATATCGTGAAAGAAGCGCATCCCTTCCCTGGACGAGGCATCGTACAGAATAGGGATTCCTCTCCTTCCCGGATCTCCTGGAGATCGTTCAGTGCAGAGTCTGTATTGAAGTCCTCATCTGCTTCATTCTTCACCACATCTGCATGTCCTGTTAACACCTTCCACTTCTGCCTAAGATGTTTGCAAGACTACGCAGCTTAACCTCAAGGAAGACTGAAATATCTCCTCAACTTATCAGGACTTATGACAGCTCTTCCCAACATTCTCCTTTTTTCTTTTTGGCACACGTCTACCAACATGTAACACAACGTCTCCAGTTTTAATGACCTTGAACTCGGCGATAGCTTCTGCATGCGTCATTCCATGCAGTGGTTTAGAATTGATGGATAATATTTCATCGCCCTCCTTGAGGGTTCCCAGATCGGCAGCCTGACCATTGGGAAAAACAGTTTTAACGTAAATTCCCATGTTTCCTTTGGGGCTGTCCGTGCCCCCCACAATGCTGAACCCCAGACCTTTGTAGCCTGGTCCCTTGAAGAATCTCGTTGTCAAGATAGTGAAAGAAGCGGTCCCCTTTCCTGGTCGAGGCAGCGTGCAAAACTGGGACTCCTCGCCTTCTAGAGTCTCCTGGATGTCCTCCAATTCAGAGTCTGTGTTGAGTCCCTCATCCGCTTCGTGGGCTCCTTGCCATGCCTGCAAGTTCTGCTGACCTCGTCCACTTCTTCCTGAGATATTGGCAAAACTTCGACTGCTGAACCTCAAAGAGGACTTGTTTCCATTGCTGGCCTCAGCTCCCAGGGACGAGGTTCCGTCTGTCCTATCGTGGGTAGACAGTCTCGAACTCTCCGCGTAATTCGTCACTTTTCCTCCGAGAATGAAGTCTCGTCTTCTCGGGCTTACTCTGGGAATGTGAATCTCCTCCTCCGAGTCTTTCTTCGAAACCCGTCGAGAGCTCGATTTACTTCTGAATCTTATGTTCTCGTAGTAGTTCTCCTGGGGATTTTTCGATGAGGTTTCGGTGTCTGAGTGAATTGCTACTGATTTAGACGTTTTGAATCTCACGTTCTCGTAGGAGTGATCTCGATGCTCGGAGTTACATCTTCGGAGGGGCTCCCGGAAGCTCGTGTTCTCGTAGATATCGTCACCGGTGTAGGTGGGAGGAGATGTTAATGAGAGGGAGAGAGGGCCATCCTCAAGGGGGTCGACTCGCTCCGGAGGTGGGGGCGAAAGGGGACTTGGAACGTAGAAACTGGAGACTGCGTCCTTCGGGGGGAAAACTTCTGCGACGCTCAACGCTTTTCGCTTTCTAATACCGGCATTCAATTTGCTGAACTTATTCCGGAGGACATTTTGAATGTCTGCTATTCCTCTGCTAGTACCTGAAATCAGAGGCAGAATATATTTTTTAATTTTCTGAAATTTTCCGAAAAACAATAGATTTTATTGGAAAGATCTACTTGTTTCTTAAGTGAGTAATGGAAAATAACTTACCCTCAGTCTTATCATTTCGGTAACAACATGTGTCATGAATAAAAATTCTATAATTCCTTTATTTTCTATAGAAATTCTTGACTATAAAGTTTCGCCAATTTTTCCACTGTATTTTAATTTGTTTCTCGTAATAAAATACAAATGAAGAAATAGCGAATTTTTGTTGCCGAATTTAATGGGATGAATTGTGTGGACAAATGAACTTTCTTGGAATTTTTATTGTCTGTTCTATAGAAGAGCATTAAGGGCTGAGTGAATAATCCGTTACCTCAAAATCGGCGTGACTAATTATAAGAAAAATCCTTATTAAGTCCCAAGAAAACCTAATTTCCGACTTGGGTGCATGACTTATGCAAGTCGGAAATTAGGTTTGCTAATGATTTGATCATTATTTCACACGTAATGCGTTACGGCGATTTCGAGATGACAAATTATCACACTCGAGTCTTAAAGATGAATTTATTATATCAATTCATAATTGAAAATACGATCTAGTAAGAATTGATTCTTAATAAAAAATACTCATTCGACAAGTTAAACACTCAAAAGGATAAATAACCATCCAATGCGATCAAAATTTTTTTTTAATTATTAGTCCTCAACGTGTGAATGTTTCAACGGAAGTAAAACTTGTCGGATAAATTCCAATGTTCTCATTTTATCATGAGGAAGTCGTTGATTACACACCTGGCAATCTTAAGGACGATGTCTGAAGCAACTTTTTTGTTGAACTTCTATCACGTGACTTAGGTGCTGGTGATGCTTCTCTACTCGTTGGAGTAGATCGTACACCATGAATAACGGTACGCTGGCGGCCCTCCTGTATCAGAGGATCCTCCTGAGGCTCGGAAATCTCCTGGACCGAGTACCTCCTCCTTAATTTTCTCCATCTTTGGCTGATGCTCTTATTCCAAAGATTGAGATCTGAAATAAATTCAAATTCCCATGAGGCATGAGTCATCAACCCCGGAACTAAAAGTATTCAATAATATGGACAAAAAAAATCAGAAAAATCTAGCGAATTCTATAGTAACTTCGATTGGATTTTCATCGCACTGCCGTTAATTTTTAGCCAATTGTAAATATTAACAAACTTTGCAATTCGTTTTGTGACAAAAAAATCAATAAAATCATATTTTCTATTCGCATGAAATTATTTCTAGTAAATCATTTTCTATAAAAATGAACACAAAATTTATAAGTTATTTCTATTCTATTTTGTTTTTTTTATTAATAAAATTAGACGGAAAATGTTGGAAGATTTTAGCTAAGGAGTTCTATAAAAAGTAACTCAAAAGAATAAGTTGCATATAAAAATCCATTTCCTATTGATTTATCTTCCTGTGGAATACTTTTTATTGCATTCTATAGAATTTAGAAATTATTTTATGGAAAAATCGGTAGAATTTCATTTTCTATATGTATCAATTTTTCCATTACAACATTTTTTAAAGAAATTTCTCAACATGAATTCCTAATTTTTTTCCTGCATATTAGTTAGTCCTCTTCATTACAAAAATTAGACAACAAAACTTTATAAATTTCAGCGGAGTAATTCAAAAATATATATTTCCCAGTATCCAAAATACCTCTAAAAATCGAATTCTGTTAATTATTTTCTATAAAATATTTTTCATTAAACTTGTTCATTGAAAACAAATGCCTATGAGTGAATTAGTTTCCCACATGAAAAATCCCATAAGAAGTCCTACCAAATTCGCCACATCTTCCCCGAACATTAATTTCCCCATCAATTCAAACAAAACAAATGTCAAAAATATACAATTAAGAATAGCGTCCATTTTTCCCAAGTCGCACGGAATGTGTTGTCTCCTTCTCCTTCTTTGAATCATAAATAAGTGATGATGCTCGAAAAGAATGGAAAATCGTGTGGAATGAGAGGGTCAATGAATTAAATTGTCCCAGAATTACGCCAGCAGCATTACTAGACGCATCGAATAGGAAATCAATCACGTTGGACTTGAAACTTCTCATCGCACAATTCAAAAAATCAAAATTCGCCAAAAGTCGGCAACTGAGATTGCGCCAACGCCCGCGCGCAATCGTCTCATTGTTGCCCGATGGTTTCAAATGTTGACTTTCACTCGGGTTTTTTTTTTTAAGTGAGACTGGAACCCCTGCACTACCGCCCCCAGAGGAAAAGAATGACGCGATGCTTGAGAAATGCCCCTCAAGTGGACTCTGAAAAATTCCGTTGGAGAGTATTTGAAGGGCTCCATGCAGGAAAAATGTTATTTCTCGGAATTCACAGCACAAACTTGGACAACTTGTATGTCCTCGGTTCAACAACCATCTGCAACTCCAGGCGAAATAATTGAAAGTAAAAGTAGAAGAAACCGACGATAAAGGCGAGCATTATCTCCACGAAGTGCAGGCGAACGGATCCACTGGATTATTATTGAATTATCGAGGGGAAGTGAGGGGGGGGAATTAAAAAAAAATGGACAAATGATGAAAAAAACGACGACGTAACACGTCGATACGGTGCGCGGCCGCGTCGAGGACTGAAAAGAAGAGAGAAGAGGTTGTACAGTGTTGGTGGAGGTCTGCATGGCTCGTATGCTTGACGCTCGGGTGTTTTAACACTGACCCGTCCCTCTATGTATTTAAGTACATGTATATTATGTGCCGGGCCAAGTCTCTTGTGTTTATAGTGGCGGGGAACGATGCACGTGCGACTGGACTGTGAGTAATACCGAGGGGCATGCCGCATTGTTGTAACAATTTAGACATTCTCCCTTCAACCACACCTTTGTCACATCAATTCGATACTAGTCGGTGGAGAATTTAAAGTATGGGTGAATATGTAAATGGGGGAGGGAGGGGGGGATAATGACTGGGGGAGAGAATGAAAGGGAGATGCTTGTTTTTCATCCGGAAAAAATCAGTTTGCCAGAAAATTTAATTCAACAACTCGCCCCAAGAGTTTTATGTTAAAACTGTTGTAAATATTTATTTCATTTATGAAAGTTAGAAATTGAGACTCTCGAAAGTATTTTTGCAGTCGCAATTTTAGACTGGGAAGACTCCATTTGACACTCGAAAATATCAAGTGCAACTCTCCGAACGGGTCAAATTGGGTTTTTAGAAAAATTTAATTTAAACATTCTGAAAGTCTCAATTTGATACATACTCGGTTTAAAAATCTCAACGTAGGACATTCAAAGGGTATAAAATATTCCATTTGAGGCTTTCAGAAATCTTGGCTACTTTACAATAAGAATTTGTGTTTTTGGAGGTGAAGTTAAAGAGGTTGGACATGGTCTTCACCAGAATTTTCAGATCTCCCTTGGATTTCAGTTACGAAGCGGTCAAAAAATTCAAGTTCACTTATCTCCTAGCACTTTTTCCAGAGATATTTCCAGGTCCAAGGAAGATAACGCTTGTCGTTCTCACCTTTTGCTGCCGAGTGGAAGCCTTTTTTTTTCTATTTGTCAGATTTTTACCAATTTCTAATCTTGCTTTCGTCAGTATCACATAAACTATTGCGTCGGCTTGAATGGTTTTCCCCAATACTCGAAGCGTCGAAAAACTCGGATTTTCGGGGAAGAATTGAGAAATGTCACATTTCAATGAAGAGCCAATGGAATTCCAAATTTTTGTAGCTGTGGAAAGACAACAATTCCTCTACCAGAATTTTCAATCAATACATGAATTTTCAAAGCCAAGCTATGCTGAATGTTTCATTCATTTAGAATTCAAGAATGCATTTCTCTGAATTTTCTTTGTCACGTCAATTCGAAACCACTCGATGGAAATATGAGTGGAGATGGGGTTTTGTGAAAAGAATAAATATAAGAATGAGTGGGGTGAGGGAGTGAACGGGAGATACTTGTTTTTTTAAAGATAAGCTGGAAGGAAAGTCGTTAGGACCAAACGTGCTTCGCCAGAATTTCGGGATCTCTCTTGCATTTATACAAGGGTTACTTCGACGGTGACTAAATTTATCCGCTTCACTTGTGTCTCTTCAATGACAAGACCTTGAAAGTACAGACGTAGTAAAATTTCAACTATAGGACAATTACCTCCCAATTAGTCTTCTCTAAATATTCTAATGAATCCAAAATGAGATAGTAAATAGTTTTTCCAGAAATTTCCAACAGTTCATAAAATTTCCATACTACTCCGAGAATTCAATAAGATTTTCTAGCTTTAAATTTGATCCGTGCTCCAAGTGGGGCCCAAAAGATTCCCCTCTCTACGAAAAAATACTGTCTCATTACGAACCATGAATCATCATAGAATAGACGCATAAACCCACATACCCACCAACATCTTGAACCCAACGATACCAATCTCGAAAAATTTTCTACGTTGAATAAAAAACTGAACTCCATTCAAGGAAAACGACTCGAAACCCATCCAATAAAGAATTCAAAGCACGCAGTGAAAGAATTCCAGAAAGGGAAGCGGAATGCTCCCCCTCCCACAGCGAAAAATAAGTCATTTGAGAAAAAAAAAAGTAATCAAACCTCGCTAAACTCCACATACATAATTCAGCCTATCGTCACATAGCGGTTCTCTTTGTCTCGGTATTCACACGTAGTCAGTCTCGTTACGGTTCCTCAGCCCTCATCTAACCGACTTTGAAGCCATTAATTCTGCGATTAAAACGGCGAGGAGTAAAAACCATGCACTCCTCCCTGAGGCCCTGAGATTCTATCTCCCCGACGAAAAAACAAGTGGGGGAATTGCTGTAATATTCATCTGGTCTACATATTTTTGTTAATAAATTGCCAAAATTATGAGCGAAAAAAATTCAATTAAAAAAACTAGCGAATTTTTCGTACAATTTTATTGGATTTCTATTGAATTTTCCAATAATTTTTCGCCGTTTCTATTGAAGTGTTAAAAAGAAAATGTACTCAAAAAGATTCAATAGAATTTTATTTTACTCATAAAATTTAGTCAGCTGAATGAAAAAAAAATTTCATCCACTTTTTTTCTTTTTTTCATAAAAAAAATTAGCACCAATTTTTTGATTGAATAGTGAAACGTTTACCGGAAGAAAAAGAAACAAAAAACCAAGTAAAATGAGGCTTCCATTCGAAAGTAAAAATTAAATGGAAAACTAAAACAAGATTTTACTGGCTGCGTTAGAAAATTATATATTATAATTATAATAGAGTAAAAAAAACATGAATGATTTCTTGATGCAAAAAAAAGTTGCATTTTAAATTACGTGTTATGAGACCTGAATAACAAATTAACAACAACATGGAACAATATTTGAAAATGTCAGAAATTCATTTCCGTGTGTAATGAGGGCCGGTAATTCCGAGGTGACAAATTATTACATCCGACCCTTAAGGCCCGGGTGGAATAGTTTGTAACCTCGAAATCGCTGTGATTAATTACAGGAAAAATAATTATGAAAACATAAGAAAACCTAATTTCCGACCTCTGTGCATGATTTTTGCAAGTCGGAAATTATGGCTGCTCACGATTTGATAATTATTTCACGTGTTACGAGTGGCGGCGATTTCGAGGTGACTAATTATTACACCCGGCCCTTAACACTCATTCTTAATATTTTTCAGAGACTTTACTATTCGCTATTTGAGTAGCTTTTATACAACTTTATCGTGAAATTCTTTTGCTAGACGAACAATAAAGTATTCCCTGATTGATGCGACTATGATGTCGCATCCTTCAGATAATATTTTATCATCTTAGAAATGAAATCTACAATTTCGGACTTTTAACATCGAAATGGATCATTATATCGACCAGAAACGGAATTTTTCGGTACAAGTGAAAAAAAGTAGTTTTTAACAAGTGTAAAGGTTAAAATCCGAGCCAGAGGCGTCGGTTATAATCACACGAGTTGGAAAATCCTTTTTCTGTCTACATGAACCGAAAGTGAGCATTTCAGCCTAGTTTCGCTCGGTTAAAAACGCTCACTTTCCATTTTGGCAGAAAAATCGCATTCAGCCCTCGGGAGAAGAATCAGACAAGCATTCCCCAAGTGCTTACAACCCTCGCTTGCGGCTCGGGTCGCAATTTTGCACTTGAAGACGACTTGTCTACTTTTCCTCCCTAGGCGAGAAATACACTTTTATGTTGCTAGGACTCAACCAATTGCGACTTATTGGCTGCCATAACTGCCCGATAAGTAAAATTTATCCTCCTAGGAGGGTAAGTAACCACAGACAGTAGCGCCACCAGC
>JAPYZN010001069.1:0-27510 GCA_030522865.1 Psyttalia lounsburyi
AATTTTCTATTTGAGAACCGAGAGTTCGAAAGTCGATTACCGAAAATTATTTTACACCAATTTCGCTTACCGTTAGTAGAGAATTCCGGTTGCATAGATGTTTGATTATTATTCAAAAAGACTGGTTGGAAACAAAATGACAAAAAAATCGCATTCACGGTCAGAAAAAAAAATGAAAATTGATGGTAAACTACTAATTTTCAGGACAGCAACACTGAATTTTAGTCGGAGACAGAGAAAACATAACATTTCAAGTTTCATGGAAAATTGAGAACAATTCCAGAATATTGAGGAGTTTAAAAATGAAAATTCCTCAATGTACTTGAATTCCCAAAGGAGTATGACTATTATAAACCAAGTTACACTTAATATTCAGTAACATCTGAATTTTCAGGAATTTTCTTCTCTTAAGTTACATTGGCTGTTATTGTTTTAAAAGTTTAAGAATACCCTCGACTGAATTTTCTGGATTTCTATTAATTTTTAGGGTCCGATGAATCTAAAATTTTGATTTCTCATCGATTGTTCGACGAAACCATCAATTTTCAGTGACAAAATTCCTTAAAATTCCCTTAAAAATTAACTGCGATAAATATTTTTGTAAATTATACGGTAAAGTGCAGATAAAATTTTTCATCAGAGTAAGCGAGGAGTGGAATCCATTCCTAGATCTTTTACCTTTATATTTCTTAAAATTTCTTAACGTGAGGATATTTTATCCGGAAAATTTTCAATTTATCCAGAATGCCAAAAAATAGACACCAATGGATACGAATGATTGTTTAATGTACAGAAATAAGTAATGTTTGTGGTTCGTTCGTCCTACATTTGAACATAGGAGCCCAAGAAAAATGCCCCTCTGATAGAGGAAATTAAAAAAATTGATTATGTACTCAATTATACATCCAACGATGATTACTTTTCCTGTTGTAAAATCGTTCAAAATAATCTCGAAAGCTTCTATCTCTTTAGCGATTTTCACGCAGGCATTGCACTAAAATTAACCATTTTCATCGATTTTCCATTAAATCGTAAATATTTAATGTAAAAAATCTCGGGAATGGGAGAAATTTAATTTCCAAATTTGCACTCCATCCAGGCATCAATCAAATAAAAATTCTCAATAGGTCACGAGCTAATTGAGCAGTCCTCTCTGTTCAAATAAAAATAATTTGCACTCCGCGAAAATGAAATATTTCTCAGCGGATTCGAATCAGTATTCGTCAGATAATAATGTCGAATACAATACGATGTAATACTTTTAACTGCCGTTGACACGAAAGTCATTAATTAAATTATGCAGATGGAGCCCATGAATACCAAGTGACAGCGGTATTTTAGATGTCTTCCTGGGGGAAGACGTGTAATTGCATTGCAAATACAGCACATCTGGGAAAATAAAAACGGAATGGGAGAGACATTTATCAACGGGTCAGTCGTGAGTGCATTTTTCATTTTCAAATTGTTGTCAATTTTTATGAGCGAGGAACTTAGCTCCAATTTGCTCTCGGTACGTTTCATTATGGCCAAGTGCGACACTGCCATGCTGATGCTGTACAGAATATTTTCTACAAAACAACGCCCACGGTGTCGCTTCCATCCACTGCCATGACGGAAATAAATCCACGTTTATTCATGAAAATAACAATTTTTCCTATACCAGGTGACATTACTACTTGAATGCACGTAATTATTTCTGAGATGACAAATGAAGGCGTTTGTGATGAATTTATCAGAACCACCAGTTGCCAGAAAATTCCACTCACTCTAGACGCGCGAAAAGTAATTATTGCTTAAAATAAATGTGTCACTATGAGGTTCCACTCAACAGTAAATTGATGAACGGCTTAATTACTTCATTTCCCGCGCATATTATAGTCAAATTATGTTGAGATGGGCGGAACTAAAATCCTTCCCTTCTTTTTTTTTTATTAAAAAAAATCAATAACTGTATTCTGCCGATATCCAGGGAAAATCGTGGCAACATTTTTATTCAATGTAGAGTCCTATGTATGGAGATTATTGAATATCAAATCAAAAAATTGTTAACCCGGGATTCAAGCTTTCTTGAAGTTGTTTTGAACACCTGTCATGTCGTCAACAATCTTTAAACATTCATCAAGTTTTCGAAAATTCATTAAAATCCCAAAAAATTCAAAAAATCCGAGGAATGGTAATTATTTCAAATCTCTTGTCGTGATAATACAAAACAAATTATCTTCCTTTACCAGCATCACAAGCCCATATAACTGTTTAAAGAAAAACCATTTTCTTTGATTTATTGGCCGTTGTTACATGATCGCCTTAATTGAATTGAACTGAATTGGTCGCCATTTTTATAGCTAATATATCCTGCGATAGGAAATGAAAATCATTGTTCCCTTACTCATAAGTAGAATTAAATTGAATCGTTCGTTTGTTATAAAAAGATCACTGTGGAAAAATTTCCGAGACTTGTTCGCAAATGTTTTCCAATTATTTCTCTTCTAACATCATCCGCAATATTATTCCAATCTTTTCATTGCATTCCAATGTCCAACTTCAAGATCATACTCAAATATAACTCATAAATGGTCTCCATTGTTAAGACGAGTGAATGAAGAAATTCATCAACCACCAATGAAAGCTGTCAGAAATCCCGCCTACGGGAAAAGTTTTCTTGAAAAATTGACATGTTGAAAAAGCTCGTAATGAAGATTCCAATTAACCACAAGAACAATGGATCCTCCAGTGTCCCATTGGCCGATTCTCCAACAAAAAAGCCTTCAAGTATACGCCATATATCTGTCACTGAATGCGACGATGATTGCCGATAGACAAGCGCATTAATAGGAACACGCTATGCCCCGGCGATTCACCGGGGGAATCAAAACTCCATCGTCGAGCCTTTTGTAATTTCAAAATCCAATAAACTCAACATGAGATTGAGCGTTTGCTGCGTCGGTCTGTTGCCTATTATTCTAACGAGTATGCCAAACCCAAACAGAACGTTCATACCCGATATACGTCAACAGTTGGATATACGCGGGTAAATGGAAAATGTGCAATGCGCCACGCGTACACACCTGCACACCTGCAACCAAAGGAGGTGGGGGGGGGGGGGCGGGTTTAGCAAGTGTGTACCGAGTCCAATTGAATTGAATAACGAAATATAAATCCTTCCATTTGGATTCGTACGTGGCCTCAACATCACCTTGACTCTCTCCACTGGCAAATGAAATACTCTAATTAATTTACCAACGTTATTAATTAAAAAATACAATGAAATAAAGAGACTCATTAAGCTTGATCAACTCAAGTTTGAATAATTTGTTATAATTAATTTTTCCAATAGGTAATTTGTTTCAAATGTTTGTGGATTTTTGGAAAAATTTCGGGCACATTAACTCTTAAATCATCGTGTCTCTTATTATTCGGTAATATCCCGTCCCTTTACTCTTTCCTCCCCTCCTTTCGTTGTGAAAAATATAATGATATAATTGAACAAAATTCTGAACGAAATTAATATTTCCATTTAGGTCCTTGACTCTCTCCAGTGGCAAAGTCAACCCCCACACGAATTTTTCTCTTTATAAACATCATTTTTTTAGTTCGTTAAAACAAAATTAAATTCAAAGGACTCATTAAACTTGAAGACCAGTCAAATTAATTAAAAAGCTGAAAACCGTAAAAATCCAAAAACGACAAAAAAATTGGGTGGAGGGGAAAAGAACATTAAGTACAAATCGCAACTCTCAATCCTCTTATTGTTAGTTAACCCTCCACTCAATTCTCTCTCCCTCTTCCGTCACGCACCACACAATTCAATAATAAAAAAATTAATTCCTCCATTTAAGTCATTAGATATTCTCCAATAAACGACAAATTCCCCGAATAAATTTCCCTTTATTTTCAATTATTTTTTTAGTGCCTTAAAACAATAAAATAGAATAAAGAGTCTCGTTAAGCTTAATGAATTCCTCCTACTATATTCATCCTCAATTTCCCCAGTGGCGCGCCACCATCAACTCCCAAACCAAATAGTGGCTGATAAAAATCTCCAAAACCCAAGAAATACAAACAGAAAAAAAGACTGAGTTCAAGTAAAAAAATACATAAATCGTAACTCTCTACTTCTTACTTCTGAGCTACTCCCCCCTCCCCCCCTCCTTGCCCCTCAATTTTTCCTACCCCTGAAACACGGAAAAATAGTGGCTCTGTACAAACCCGTATTGGATAAAAATCGTGAAAAAACGGTGGCTATATCTGTCCGTGCGAAAACGGTCAGCTGGTATTACAGCAGTCGCGCAGGCGATCGATGGCCCAGTGGCACTATCGCACAGGCCGCATCCACACACGCACACACACACACATACATCCACACGCAAGCATTTCCCCACTGTCTCCCCTCTCTCGCTCATCGGATTCGTGCCCCACCCGAGTTGTTGGTCCCCACTTAGAGCTCCCTCAACGTTGAATCAACTCTCGAGCCCTCCCCGCTCACCTCAACGATCCCCATCGCCCCTCTCCATTGAACCACACGCATAAAGAATCGAATGTACGTGAACAGAAAACTCAAACCCACGGCAATTCATTCCTTCCTCTCCCTCACCAACACATTTGTTTTATATTCCACGTATTTTTGCTGGGTTTCCGTGTATTAAGGCTTCCCCCCGCCGCTGGGAAGGCTAGAAATACCCCATTTCACCCCTCACGAACGAAATACTGTCTCCCTCTCTCTGCCTCTCTCGCCCTCTCTCTCCCCTTTCGTCGCAACTACCAACCCCTCTTTCCTGCCTTTTCCTCGAGAGTATCCTCGAGACCTAGCGCCTCTACCACTCCCGCGCCGGTATCCAGTCCCTTACCCAAGTGCATACCTCCAAGGTACACACGTCAAGTAACATCTCAAATCAGGTGACACGTTCCCCTAAACTCGTGATTTTATTTTCATTAATCCGATCTTTGACGCGATTTTGTTGAATGTTTGATGGAGCTATCAAGGGGTGACTGAGGAAATTGGAGATGCAGGGGATCAACACGGACGTTGAACAGACTGGCTGAAGAGGTTAGTGGTTAAGCACGAGATTCGTCAGACGTGAGTCTTACATGTCAAATTGAGATGAATATATTTTTTTTTTCCGAGGAGTGAGGAATGCCATTCGCGACTCTGTCGAAGGGTTTAACGTGATTTTAGGGATTCTCGACACACCCAGTGGCGGAATATCTCGGGGATACACATGTGCCGTTCTAGCAATGGCGAGGCTTCATACTCGTGCACTAGATCAATAACGTTACCCACTAAGAATTCCACGACGCTAACGCCGTTTTCCTATTATCGCGTGTGTTTTTTCTTTCTTTTGGCTTTGGCGGCAAGAGGGGGAGGGGGTGCTTTTATTTTCAGGTTATTCCATTGATGATTGTGATTATCTTCAGGGGGGAGGGGAGGGGGGGGGGGCAGAGGCAGGGGATCACTCTCTGGGGAGTTGGGGGAACTCGTAGGGTTCTAAGAGGGTTCTTTGATTCCTCTGATAATTCTGTCCCTCTTGGTCATTATGAACGGAAGTGCCGACACTGTCCGCTCTTACACTGGCCACTCTACTTCGGGAAAGGTCTTTCTTTTTTCCTGGGGCTGAAGGCTTTTTCTGACTCCGCTCATTTAATCATTTAATGAAGGGGCGAGGGTGAGGAGAAGTGTTGGATGTCACGATATGATTTTTCAGATTTGTAGTCAATGATATTCACGCTCAACCCTTCGATCGGGATTGAATTCAAAGGGATATTGAGGGATGTTATCGTTTCGCTGGGAGGGTTGCATCGGGAGGGGTGTTAAAGGGCTCGAGGGGGTTTCATTCTTTCATGAGTAGTGGGAATAGCTGGGGGGAGTTTGAGACGAGACGAGTAATCGTGGATCGAAATTCTGGGGGAGGTTTTTTATGAGGCGATTTTTTTTTCTATGCTATATATGAAATTTTGATAAAATCAATACAATCGGTAAATTCCAGTTCAATTGTTGGGTGGAAGTAGGTAAAATTCAGGTTTAATTTGAGTTACGTTGTGATTTGAAATTCTAGGGAGATGAAACATTTCGGAGGGCCAAGAAAATCGACTTTCTTCTCGATCATATCTAGTCATTGGCACTTATTTTTATTAATTACATTCTCCGCCACTATTACATTTTTGCAGGTAACAATTATCGTGATTTTTTGTATAAGATTCCCTCACTTTTTTCCTCCCCGGGACGTCTTGTGACGCAAGCGGCTTCATCGAATCGTAAGGGAATAATTCGATGGGTCTAATGAGGGATTAGGCTAGGTCGGGATGCGTCTGGGTGATAAAGTTAGAGGATTTTAAGGGATTAACGGGAAATCGATAGCGGAGTCTTGGAGAGCACGAGGAGGAGCGACTTCTTTTTTTAAATTGAAATCAGTTGATCTGAATTTTTTTTGAGAATGAATGAATGAATGAGTGAATGAGACTGAGGTTTTGGCGAGCGCTGGGACTTCAAGGGAATTATAGCGGGGAAGTTTATAATTTTATACTGCTGATCGGATTATTTTTGGCGAGCTCTCTGACGGTGGATTAATGAAAAGTCTCAAGTTTCTAGGGATGTAGACGAATCTTGAGAAAGAGTTTGGAGTACGATAAAATAAGTCGGGGAATAATTATGAAAAAAATCATGTAATCGGAGAAAGCAACTCATTTCCACGTTCTTTTAAGCTTACACCAAAAAATTTATAAAATGAATTACGAGATACTCATTAAAAAGTGCGCAATCATAAAAATTGACTCGAACTGTTTTACCGCGTCTCCAAACTACCGCACTGAGCGATAAAATTACAGAACATTTTCATATTTTCTTAACACATTTTTCCACGGTTGTCGAGTACTCCATAAAAATAATTGTTTTATTCATGCGCACTTAATCCATTGTAAAAAAAAAAAATATTCGAGGAGCTTCTCCTGTCAAATCTAGAGAACTATAAAGTAAATTTTACACCCATGTCACCAGTAAAATTTGAAAGCACGATGAGAAATAAAATTCCTCGTGATACTTGAGACTATAAATAAACTGTATTTCCTCGATTCAGAAAAACTTGAACGGTTTCAATCGCTTAAAATCACCTATTGATCCTACGCAATTACATAAACTGAAAAGCATTGGAAAAATAAAATTCTCCCACGCTTATTTGTTCAATAGATACATGGGTTGACTAAAGCTCGCTTTATCCCCTTAATTATACATCTGTTGATTGCCAGACAGACCACAGAGGCCAGTTAAACTTTTCTCTTTCGATTTATCCCCATTCTAATGAATCATGCCCTATTAAACACAAAGAAACTCACGTTATCTAGTATCAGCATTCATTAGCATTTCTGGGTTAAGCATTAACTCGCTCCCGTACATGTCAACGACTATATAGGTATACGCATGTCACTGTCCCGCGTGTGTTTCTCGGCGCTGCGGAGTAAAATAATTGTGTTACACGAAGGTGCACATGGCGATTGTTCTTTCTCCCTGTTATTTCAGTAACAACAATCTTGTTAAAATTTTACAGTGACAGGTGAAGTTTGTACTATGCGTTTAAATATTTTCTTGAACGTTGTTCGCGGCTTAAAATGAAGAAATAAAAAATATGGAATAGTTGAGTGGACGGACAGAAAAGCGTACTTTAGGCTGAAAAATTAATTCTTGGTTCAACAATATTTTTTACTATCATATAATTCTTGAGCCAATCTTTTTCTCTGGCTCCTTAAGTATTTTTCATTGTCGAGAGGAGGAAAGTTATAAGGTTTTCTTTCCCTGGACAACGTGCATACTTAAGGAACAAGAGAAAAAGGGTGGCTCAAAAATTATGTGATAGTAAAAAATATTCTTGAACCAAGAATTAGTTTTTCAGGCAAAAGTACGTTTGTCTTTCAGTGTGGGGCTCAAATAGAAGTTCGAGTGAAGAACTGGTCGAGCAGAAATTTAAATAAAGAACTAATATTATTATCGTTTCATTCGCTCTCGAGGAAATTCCTCCTCTTAATTTTAGTGTGAAAATTTGACGGCGTGGTAACAGTTCCCAGTGCAGTAACTGTCAACTGTTGAATTTGTCGCATACGTCAGGTGTAAAATTTTGGAATAAAGTTATAAAAAATAGATCATAAACGTATGACAAATTGACACAACTTTCCTTTAAAATATTTCCCGTTGTTTTGCATAATTTCCAGTGAAAACCATTTGTTTCTCAACAACACGAATCAATTTCGATGAATGAAAAGAAGAATTGTTCGTATGAGAACGAAAAACAAGTTTCATTTGAAGTCCCTTCAGTACATCTCATGGTTTGCATGTTGAGTTTACTTTACTCTGAATAAGTACATTAGTAACTATGCCCACCAATGGTACTATTCGCTAATTACCTTGAGAACTTTTTTCCCTAAGTACGTTGTAACTATGGTAGAATATAGTTACCAATCGCAGATGATGACAATCTCCCATTTCAACGTAAAATCCCAAAAATGTCAAATATAAAAATCATAGTGGTACTCCTGACATACTTTCCTCACCCGGTGGCACGACTTCTACCAAACTTTTTCTCCCCCATTCACTCTCTCCGCCAAAGTAACAAGCACAAACAATAAAAATGTGGGTGCCAGTAACACTGTCAATCTTCGATGTTGTAACCGTCATTCAACACGCGTGTCGCGAAATATAATGAAGACGAAATTAAACAGAGCAGAGAGGCGAGGGGTACAGGTCCCAGTAATTTACATGACGTAGAAAAGCGACAATCGATACATTAGTATGTATCACGAACCGACCTCCTCCTATTGACTATTTCTCACCCCCTTGAGAGCCCCGTAAATCAGCGTCCCATGCCTCCGGCCTCGAGCAATAAAAATGAATAAATAAAATTTGTAAAAGCTTAAATGATGAAGCAGGACATTTTCTTGCACAACTTTGGGGTATATAAAAAAAACCGAAAATAAAGAGATAACTTTCCGTCGAGATAAATCTCGTGAATTAATACCGAAGTCAAGTGCGATAAATAATTGATAAGAAGCACCGCATGGCCGTGGGAATCAATAAATTGCCGAATGGTGGAAATACCACGAACAGGAGTGAACGAACTCTATCCGTCTGGGCTATCCCATAAGGAAAGTTCAACAACATTTTTATTCACCTTTTATTTTGCATTATGTAAAATGGATAACACTTCAGTTGGTATGCAATTTTTTTTTGCATTGTTATGAAGTTCTAGAGTATAACTATTCATCGAACATTTGGGGGTTGATTTCCGATAGTCGCTTGTGCAGTATAATATCCACTCGGTCACTTGTTTCGTTTTATGATTTTTTAATTTTTTTTTTCTATTTCCATTTTAGTTACATTCGTTTTAATATTCGAAACGTACCGAAGACAATCGAGGATGATAGAGGGTGAGCGGGGCCCACGGATTCGCACAGTAATGAATATTGATTCTCCAAATTTAGACGAGGATCTTGTACCAGACGCCGTTGGTTGAATATATAACCCCTACTAGTGTCAATATCGATTTGATTCGTTAAAGAAAACGTAAAATACAAATCCCGGCAGTTTTATCCCAAGGAGTTACGTTTTATGGATTCACTCAATACTACCCCCGTTCCCCTCGATTTTCATTACGGTCTCCTCGGAATAACGATAAACTATAGAAGAGGCGAAATAAAACGAATGGAAATGCAGAAAAGGGATGAATAAAAAAAGAGGGTAAAAAAAAGCAGCCGAGTCGATACTCCAGACAGAAAATGAACCGAGAAATCATATATTTTCTTTTGGCCAGTTACTCCGGGCAATTCGACTCTTCATAAGGAAAAAAAAAATAGGTAAACCGGGTGAGGTCGAAAGGTACAGGCCTCGAAAATTGGATGGCGCCCGAGTCGTCATATTCGCCTATCTCCCACGCTTCCATTTATATCCGCATTTCTCCCCCTCCCGTAGCACCCGAAAATCCTCATAAACTTGCGAATAAAAAGTCTAGAGGTACCGATTGTACGTTGATGAAAAAAAAAACCGGAGAATCCTAGCGAAAGGATATTTTTTTCACTGTAGAAATAATTTATGAGTCTCGTGTGACCCAAATATCCGAATCAATACAAAAGAAAATCAGGATAGAAAAACATTCCATTAGATGCAATATCACCGGTTTAAGAGGACAGTCGATCGAAGAGACAATGGCGTGTCTACGAAGTGTCCTTATTATCCCTTTATTAAAAAAACAATGTAACGTTTCATGTAAACATGAAATGTCTTTTTGTTGTATAATAATATGAATTTATAGAATAATATATAGTTTTACATAACCCGCAATTTTAGGTTTAAAACCAATACGACCCTCCAACGGTTCATGTAAAAATAAGATGTCTTTGTGTTGTATAATAATATAAATTTATAGAATAATATCTACTTTTATGTAACCCGCAATGTTTGGTTTGAACCCAATACGACCTCGTACTACTACTGGTGACACCCTTAAATATTACAAATACATAATATTATCAAATAACACCGAAAAATATTATTGAGACAAAATATCGCAACAAACAATATCGCAGGACAAAATTGCACAAAATACTATCATACGAATATCAACAGAACTCAATCACAAATTAATCAAACAACAGATTTTTATACCGCTCCATATTCTCGTGACGATTCAGGATAATTCTCAATATAAAATTTACAAGACATTTTTACTGACAAAATGAACAGTCTAGGATCGGGTGGTATTGCTTGTTTTGTTTAACCAAGTTTTTATTTAAAGAAAAAAAAGTCCATATTTACAATATTTACAAACCATAAAAAATAGTATAAAGAAACAATGGTTCTATCAACAATAATCTCTTTCCAGCTGAGCTATCCGACTCCTAGCCACTTTTCATTTCAAATTTCTTGTATTTAAAAAATAAAAACACAAATACACAAATTAATTAAATAGTCATACATTAATCATAGTCATATTATCCTATAATTTCCATCACGTTGTGACGAAAAGTGAACAATTCAGTAGATTGTGATGAAAAATTTTGTCCGTAACACGTTCAAACAATGTTTTGTTCGCTTGTTACGAAATATGCTATTTTTCAACTATTATATTTTATTCCATAATTGATTTACTCGTGATAGTTTGTCCTGTAATATATTTGTACATGATATTTCGTCCAGTGTTATTTTGGAATAATATTTTGTCCAGTACTATTCAAGAGCGTCACCCCACAACTGTAGGGGTGGACATGAAAGAATTAATTTTTCATAAGTAACGTAATAACGAGAATCTGCGTGCACGTTAATTTATACTCATTATGTGCTCGGGGGGAAAAAAATAAACAATATAGGATGTGATTACAGCTGAGGAAAGGGAGACGTGGTGGGACAACGGAAACGGCGTTAGTCGCGCCAGTGCCGTTGGAAACGGCTGGGACGGGCGTCAAGTCAGTGGGGTCACGGTGGTGTTACAGTCAATACAATGATTGACCCGAGCTCCTCGGAGGAGGAGAGCGATGAGGATCAGAGCACTCATCGCGGGGGTGGCGGCGGGGGTCGTGCTCTCTCAAGTGGTCACGTCTCTCGTCATCATCCCGGCGGTGGTGGCAGTGGTCCCGGCTCAAGTGTCGGCAGCGGTCCTGGTGGCTTGACAGCATCGCCTGGAGGTCATAGTCAAACAAGCAGCATTGGTTCACCCAGTTTACATGGTGGAAGTTTGCATGGACCACACGGACGTAGTATTTCCAGCAGCCAAGGAATTCATGGGTCTGGTGGTGATGTTGGCTCAGCTGGACTTGATGTGCCAAATTTGTCGAGTGCTAGAAATTCATTGTCACCATCTATGGTTGCCAGCCAGGACGCTGCCAATTATGCAAAGTCGGCGCAAAGGCCTACAAGCCCTTCGCCGTCGGTTGCTAGTGAGAAAACTGAAGCTGAAATACAAGTGAGGATAATGGAAATTTTGCCGCAACGGCAAATTTCTAATTTATTTCAAATAATAACTATGTTTATTAAAAATAAAATCATTTATCCGCTTGTTGTCACTGGTGGCTCAACACATCTTCCTTATTGAGTTACGTGTAAATTTAATTCACTTGTGTCAATGTTGGTAAAACAGTTTCAAACAGTAGAAGTTGGTTAACTTGATACTGAAGATGTATCGGTGATGCAATATTGCATGAATTCACTCGAGTAGAAATTAATTTGTCGAAGAGTAAGAAGCCAGAGGATATTGATTATTCGGTGAAAGCTCAAATGTCATATTTTTCTTGGTGATTGAAGGACAAACAAGAGAGAGAAGAGGAGGAGAGGAAAACTCGCATTCAGCTTTATGTCTTTATATCAAGATGTATTGCTTATCCATTCAATGCCAAACAACCCACAGACATGACGCGAAGACAAATGAAAATTACGAAGCAACAACTCGAGACACTGTGTTCAAGATTCCAGGTGAGATGTGGCTGATTAATTTGTCTTTTATAGGTCTTTTTTATTCTTTTCATCCAATTTCCCTGTCTCGTAACGAGGCTCGAAGGTTTCGTAATGATGTAGCGTTAAACGATTGAGGGAAACCTCTCAGTGGATTTTATTTCTTGAAGGAAGCCTCGACGATGTAATTTTTAAAAAAACTATATGTATATTCAGAAACGTGACCTCGACTATCGTAACCAAATCGATCTCATTCTGTGCAGCTGAATAGATGCATACATCCAGTGATGTTTGAATCTGTCTGAAAGACGCCTGCGGCACAAGATGAGATGGAAATGGAAGTGGTCCCCATTTGATAGATCGAATTTTACATTACACTTCTCTCCTTCTCCTTCGCTTGCAGGCTTTTCTCAAGGGCGAGACTCAGATAATGGCTGACGAGGCATTTCACAATGCCATACAGAATTATTTCGACGTATTTTTGAAATCAGAGAGAGTCGTGAGGATGGTGCAGAGCGGTGCTTGTTCCCAGTACGACTTCCGTGAGGTGTTCAGGAACAACGTTGAAAAGCGTGTTCGCAGCCTCCCGGAAATCGATGGAGTGAGCAAAGAGACTGTACTTAAATCATGGCTGGCAAAGTTCGATTGTATATTCAAAGGAACTGGTGATGAAGACAGCAAGAGGCCGTCAAAAATGCAACAACAGTCGTTGAATTCCGAGTGTATATTGTCGAAAGAGCAGCTTTACGACATGTTCCAACAAATTCTTGGCATTAAAAAATTTGAGCATCAGCTTCTGTTCAACGCCCTCCTGTTGGACTCAGCCGATGAGCAGGCTGCCGCCATCAGGAGGGAGCTGGACGGTCGCGTACAGCGAGTAAACGAAATGGAAAAGGTGAATTAATTGATCTTTTGCATAATGCAAAAAGGCCTATCAATGATCAATAATCTGAAAAGATCATTGAAACCAAAAATCCACATTCTCTAATCCATGACAATTGATTTGTGCTGCAGAATCGTAAGCTCATGCCGAAATTTCTCCACAAGGAGATGGAGTCGCTCTACATCGAGGAGCTCAAGTCGTCTATCAACCTACTGATGACCAATCTGGAGTCATTACCTGTCTCCAAGGGTTCGATAGACAGCAAATACGGGTTGCAGAAGCTGAAGCGCCGTAGTGACCGCTCCCGCTACCGCACCCAGAGCTCCCTCGCTAAATTGGAGGGCGACTCCGCTGATTCCGATCCACAGTTGACCAAGATGGATGTTGGCTTGACATTTCAACTCGAAGTTATTGTCATGGAGGTGAAAGGCCTCAAGAGTCTCCCCCCTAATCGAATTGTATATTGCACTATGGAGGTTGAAGGTGGTGAGAAACTGCAAACGGACCAGGCAGAAGCCTCTAAGCCCATGTAAGCGGAATACATACTGAAGAACTGGTGAATGGTCTCGGTTTCGATTATAGCACTTTTTATTTATTTTTGAGACAATAAGACCAGCACAAGACAGATTGCGTTTGAACCCCAGACCATTTCCAAAATAAAAATCCTATTTCACTCTCACAAGTAACCCTCATGTCGAACTTCTGACAGATGAGTTTCTAACAGTTTTCATTGTCTGTTTCTTAAGGTGGGATACACAGGGTGATTTCTCAACGATGCATCCATTGCCAGTGGTTAAAGTACGTTTGTACATGGAGAATCAAGCTATGCTGGCATTGGAGGACAAAGAAATTGGTAAAGTTATCATAAGACCAACGCCGTTATCCTGCAAAGTGCCAGAGTGGCATCGTATGACCGTCCCTAAAAATAATCCTGATCAGGATTTGCGTATTAAGATAGCATGTCGTATGGACAAACCCCTCAACATGAAGCATTGTGGTTATTTGTATGCTATTGGTAAATCAGTATGGAAAAAATGGAAGAAACGGTACTTCGTGCTGGTTCAGGTCTCGCAGTACACATTTGCGATGTGCTCGTACAAAGAAAAGAAAAGTGAGCCGTCGGAAATGATGCAGCTGGATGGCTATACAGTGGACTATATCGAAGCCGTTTCTGCGAGTATCATGGTTGGTACTGATTTGGAGGGGGGAAGATACTTTTTCAATGCTGTACGAGAAGGGGATAACATTGTATACGCATCTGATGATGAGAATGAGTGTCATTTGTGGGTTATGGCGATGTACAGAGCAACGGGACAATCACATAAACCCACACCACCCGTCTCTGTTGCTGATAAAAATTCGACTATTAGTAAGATTCAAGGTGATGCTGATAGGGCAAGAAAGCACGGAATGGAGGACTTCATAAGTGCTGATCCCTGCAAATTTGATCATGCCACGATATTCAAGTTTCTACAGAACTTGACCTTGGATTACAGGCTCAATGATCCGTATTGCTCGCTGGGATGGTTCTCACCGGGTCAAGTGTTTGTTCTTGATGAATACTGTGCTAGGTAAAGTCATCATTTTTCGTCATTCTTCTTGTGAATGTAAAAAACGATGTCATGCCATATCAGTGATTTTTATCGTCACACTTTTATTGATTTGTGAACTACTCATCAAGATGAAAAAAGGATAAATAATCTAGTTGCGTTTCCTCACAGATATGGCGTTCGGGGATGCTTCCGACATCTGTGCTATCTCAGTGATCTTCTGGATCGTGCTGAGCGTGGTGTTATGATCGATCCAACATTAAT
This sequence comes from Psyttalia lounsburyi, assembly GCA_030522865.1. NCBI lineage: Eukaryota > Metazoa > Arthropoda > Insecta > Hymenoptera > Braconidae > Psyttalia > Psyttalia lounsburyi. The sequence goes on from JAPYZN010001069.1 coordinate 15,116, forward strand.
TCATTACAGTTTCGCATTCTGTGCCTCCCACGTCCATGGCACCCGGCCAGATGGTGTTGGTTCAATCACCCATGAGGAGAGGGACAAATTTCAAGAGATCAAAGAACGCTTACGCCAACTCTTAGAGAAACAAATAACTAATTTCAGGTAGAATGAATTAACAATAATTTCTTTACACGTTTAATGGTATATCGTTGGGCAAACAGGTATAGTTTTCCATTTGGCCGTCCTGAGGGTGCATTGAAAGCAACACTATCCCTGTTAGAGCGTGTCCTGATGAAGGACATTGTTACACCAGTGCCAATCGAGGATGTCCGTAGCATGATTAAATCATGCTTGGAGACCGCAGCACTTGTCAATTACGACAGGCTGTCTGCGGCCGCCAAAATTGAGGATGATTATAATGGAGAGGTCTGTGTACCTCCGGGAAAAAAATTGGATGATTTGATACGTCTTGCCGAACTGTGCGTCGATTTGTTGCAGCAAAATGAAGAACATTATTCGGAGGTATTAGTTAGGTTTTTAGAACTGAGTGTTGATTGTACCAGGGTTTTCGAGGTAGAGGACCAGATAGCATGCAGAAATGATTACGAACTTTGGTAAGGGTTCGTTGTCCTCCTCAGAAGACAATTAAAGCGCCATCCGCTTTACAATCATCACATTCGTTGTTGCATTTTGTGTTGTATTACAATTGTTTGATGACAATACCATCTGACTCACTGCTGTTTATATCGAAAAAATCATAAGAGCATTAGACAAATTAGATAGAATTAGATTGCCATAGGTTATATGAAACACATAATGCCTTATAGTGTCTTCTGGGTCCTCGAGAACTCTCGTCCGTGAATGGCGTACCCACCATTCCGGCAGATAGAAATTTGCCCACCGTATATGTGTGTCGTCCAATATTTTCACGTTTCGCTCCTACTACACCGCACCGCAGGCGTTCGCCTGGTTTAGCGACCTCCTGGTGGAGCACGCCGAGATCTTCTGGTCGCTATTCGCCGTTGACATGGACAAGGTACTGTCAGAACAGCCGCCCGACACTTGGGACAGTTTTCCACTGTTTCAAATATTGAACGATTACCTCAGGATGGATGGTAAATAATCAGTATAATTCTCATAGTCGAATACATCTACTCTGACGTTATTAATAACAACTATAAATAATTATTTGTCTTTCTCGCCGAGTAGTATACGTTGAATTAATTGTTCATCCAATTTTAGACAATCTGAAGAATGGCAGATTCCACCAGCATCTCAGGGATTTATTTTCACCATTGGTGAACCGCTATGTCGAGTTAATGGAGACATCAATAGCACAATCGATTCACAAGGGCTTCGAGAAGGAACGATGGGAGATAAAGGGCAATGGTTGTGCTACATCGGAGGATCTATTTTGGAAACTCGATGCCCTCCAAGCTTTCATTGGTGGATTGCATTGGCCAGACCAGGAGTTTAGAACACAATTGGAGCAACGTCTAAAGCAGATGGCATCGGAAATGATTGAACAATGTATAACGAAGACAGATGGTGCATTTCAAACTTGGCTCAAAAAAGGAGTCACATTTATATCAACAGATTACATTTTACCGTCGGAAATGTGCGCTATGGTGAACGTTATCTTGGACGCCAAAAATCAGAGTTTTAAGCTTTGCACGGTTGACGGAGTCGATGTGGTAAGTCATTTAATAACTATTTGGCAAGTTAAAAAAATGGGATTTTTCGGAGGGGTAATGTAGATCTTTCATACCTTCTTATAGGAATCATGTCAGTAGTGTTGTTAGACTTCAATATCATTAGTTATTATCGAGCTTTGTTCATTTGAGGTAGCCAACATCAAGCTCTGCTCTGCTCTACTCTTTATTGTAATTTTTTTCTCTGTACACGGCACAATTCTTGGTTGTGTTTCTCTTGTATATTTTTAGCATCAATTCCACTCGAAGATCGACGATATGATTGACAAGACTCTGGCAGAGATGACCCAGGGGATGATCAATAAACTCATTTCAGTGCTGGAAGCCACTCTGTCGAAACTATCGCGCTATGATGAGGGTTCCTTCATCGGTTCAATTCTCAGCTTTACAGTGAGCCATGAGTTGGAAATTGTTATCCAAGTTTAAGTTTAATTATTTGGTAAAAATTGATTAATTGGATGATGGATTGCATTTGCAGAAAGTTTCCGGCAGCGGTAAGGAGATGGGCCAGGCGTACGTCAACTTTGCGAGAAACTGCATGGACCAAATTCGCAGCAAGGTCATCGACGAATTGTGGATACTCAATTTCTTCGAGGTAAATCTCATCTTTTAAATGATTCTTTGAGAATTTTCTTTCACATTGTCTACTTCATACCCCAGCAATGGTACACGGGACAAATTCAACTGCTGTGCAGCTGGTTATCGGACAGACTCGATCACAATCTTCACTTGCACCAGTGTACATGTTTAGCACACATTGTTAAAAAAGTGTATTCAGACTTTGAGCTGCAGGGTGTTATGGAGGACAAACTAAACTCCAAGACATATCAGACGGTATCGCAGAGAATGCAGACGGAGGAAGCAACTTGTGCCTTAACCATGAGCTCGCAGAACGACGAGTAAGTTTAAGAGGAAATGAGATGCTGATTTATGGTAGTTACATACTGAGTTATTTATTGTTCTTTTCTTTTCTTTACTAACAAAAGAGGTCTTTCGGAGAATGGAAATGACGACGAAGTTGAGAGACCAAAAACGAAGGTAACGATCGTCGAGTCAAGTGGCGAGGATGCTAATTCCCTTACTAATCTCACCAATATAACATCAAACGTTACTGCTAAAGTTGGAAGTATGTTTGGAAAAGGAATCGGGGGACTTTCTACCAAGTTTGGTGGCGCCAGCTGGTTTTAATCTTCTTATTTCAATAACCGATTGCTTTAGCCAGTGGTAAACAACAGAATGGAAATTCATAAAAATTCAATAAACAGAGAGAGAGAGAGAGAGAAGAAATTAATCGACAAGACCGAATAATAACTCGCCTACGACGTACCTTCGTGCACTCGTTTTCATAATTAAAGGACATTTACATCATTAAACAAACTCCCGGCTCAGTTTGGTTATAAAACTCAGGGCATAGAGAAGTCTCAACGGGCAGTAAAAAATCAGTTTGAAAGTAAAGTAAATGGAAAAAGAATTAAAAATAACTACGCAACTATTTTGATTGAAACTAATGAGGAAAGTTTTAGCCTCGTGGATGGGGTGAAAATGTGAGACTTGTTGTGCAAATGAGGAGCGTAAAAAAATAAAGATAAAACAACATGGGGAGGGGGAAACATCGAAACAAGTTTCAGTCGCAACAACTGTGGAAAAGTGTAATTACTTTTAAATAAATGAAACTAAAGATTCAAACAGTGGAATACGTTTAGAAGCTAAATATGCATAGGCATATACGCATTACAATATCTATTACATTGTGGATGTAATAGGGCATGTACTTTTGATGCATTGACATGGTAAATGTCTGTCAAAACAGACGAATTAAAGAAAAAATACCAAGAAAACGCCATTAATGTTAGTGTGATTGTGGCGAGATAACTAAATTTCCTATCTAGCATGTGTAAACGCATTATTCAAGTGGTTTAGAAAGCAAAGAAAAAGTATATATATTGATAAAAATAGAATCGAAAGAGTATGCTGGATTGCAAGATAATGGTTCACTTTGTTTGTTTGTTTTTTTTTTTGAAAAAAAATGTGTTTCGACATCATCAACACGAAAAAAAAACGTTTAATAGAGTAAGGGGCTTATGAAGAACAAATTTTTTTTTTGTAAATAAAGAGAAAAAAAGATACCAAAAAAATTAGCGGGAACGTCAACAAATAAAAGAAAAATAACTATCGAGAGTGAGAGAATACTTTTTATATAATAATTATAAAGCGCGCGTATATCGAGTTTGTGGCTGAGAAATGTAAAACAAAGTGTGACCGAGTTTGCTTCGTCATAGCTTTTAATTTTAGGTGAAAAAAAAATAAATGAAGTAATGTATTAAACGAATAGCAAAGAGAAATCCAAGGATTTGAAGACGTATGAGGGAACCATAAGATAGCTAATAAATATAGAACAAAGTAAAAGGAAATATTCACCACAAAGTTTATATATGATTCGTGATATTAAAATGAAAAAAAAGAACAATTGTATGGAATTCGAATTTCGAATTTTCTAGACGCCTGAATCTTTTTTCGAAACTGTTATTTATCTTCGAAAAATAATCTATTCACACGAATTTAGTTTAATTGAATTTATTTTTCAATTAATTTGTATTCGGTTACGAAGGAATCTCTATTGTAATGTTGCACGGTGAGGGGAAAGGCAAGGGGGGGGGGGGGGGGGGAAAAAAAAAAAAAAAAATAAATAAATAGGAACGTACGTGTTGATGTTGTAGCTACGGAGTGATAATCTACACGAGAAACGAGTATGATTTCGGCCTCACTTAATTTAGATGATGAGAAGAAAAAAGAAAATAACGAGACATAATCGGGGATTCTTTAGACTTATACAGAACTCCTAGACTGAATCACGATTCAAAACTGGCCTTTCGCAACGCACCGATAGGTTGCTTTTCAATTTACTTATCTTCGAGATGAATATACCGTTTATCTGTTTCAGACTTCACTAGAAAAAAAAATAATAATAAACCGGTTTGAAAAAAAAAAGTACTAAACAAAATCTCTTCTGACCAGAATAATTGTCACTCAAGTATTAAAATTGAAATGATTCCAAAGAGGGCTTCTGCATATTTGCATTAATCCTCTAAAAACAAGATAATAATTCGTAGATCATTACGATTATCATTTTCAATTAATCTTACTATCGGTAACAAAAATCTTTCTCTTGTAATCTTTACATAATAGATTAGACCTAGGACGGTTACGTAACGATCTCTTTCCGCTCTCCGACGATACTAGTTCCTGCACTTGAAACGAACAATTAAACAAAGAAAAACGTTCTAAAAAAAAAAGTAACTGAAACTTGTTCTATTTATTCTTATTCTCATTGTTGCGTTAATTGTGAAATCATAACTTGACTTTAAAACGAAAAACGAAAAAGAAAAAAGCCCAAGAAAATTAAAAAAAAATAAATAAATAAAAAAAAGCGTGGAGACTTCTTACCTCCCAGGCAGTGTTCTAGCACATTTAACTTCTATTCAACTGTTGTTCTCTCGTTAATAAAAATCTGCGCAAAATACGCAAAAAAAAAAAGATTTATGAAAAAAAAATTGAACATATATGCAGGATTCCTGATATTTTACTTCCTCTCTTCGTGGCATGTTTTCTTTTCACTTGACGAAAAAAAAAACTCGCGCTCTACTCTTTTTTTCTTACTAAAATTCTCATAATCTCAACTACTCGATTCACAATATCATAACTATATTTTCACTCGCACGAATTTAGTGGAATGCTTCATGAAACCTAACATATCATTAATGCATAAGAAAATGTCATAATCGGCCATCCCTGGAGACAAATAATTTTTGTCATGTCATAGCATAAATGTTGTATGGAAAAGAAACAAAGTTAAATACCAAGAAAATGCGCCGTCTGTTTATCGTAAAATAAAGACTGGAACGATGTTATACTTTTAATGCGAATCATTGTTATTACATACCACCCAGTGTTGCTCTTGGTGATGCATGCCGCTGTGTTGTTAGAAGTGAGGCCAGCCAGCCATCCATCATGCGTGTGAAAAACTCCATTTTACAATCATAAAAACACAAGATTCACGTGATACACAAACACTTTTCACTTCACAATTCTCCAGTCTTTTGTTTATTCACTGTTTCACTTCACTGTATAAATGTACTAAGTGCACATTGAGCATAGGATGCAATAGATGGATATGCATAGGTCCTACCGAGATCCCAAAAAAATATTGTCTTTTTTTCATCAATTGGCCATTTGTCGAGAATGTCCGGCCCCTCTCGGGGAAGTACTTGATGAATATCTTCAGCTGGAGACATGAGAGTTGATCATTCATTGAAACAAGTTTTTTCATTGTCATTCCACATTATTTGCCCATACAGAATCCATCCACATGAACATACGACGCCGTCCTGCAGGTACAGTGAATAATATTCCCTGACTCCATCGATTTTTGCAACAAAATCCATTGGTTGTAGCTGTTGGTATTTGACTCCGGTATTTTCGATGAGACTATTGGATTCGGGGAGACACTTCATGTGGAAAAATAATGGACACTTGCATTTCCCTTGGACATTTAGAACACACGTAATTAATGTTTGTCATACATTTAATTTCCCCAATATCTTGCCCTCAAAGACCACTGAATCAACAAATCCCCTCGATAAGTGCAAGCAGACACTCGATTAGTCGTTAGAAACATTCAACAACTTACTGATAAATAAACATGTCGCTCGACCCGACCCGACCAACCACTACAGACGCCCGAGCACTACTGACTGTTTCTCCAACCGCAACAAAGGCTTTGTTGTCAAAACAAAGTCTCAGTAAAGGTCAATCATCCCCGGAAAATATTATCCCCTCCCAACACCTGCACTGGCCAATTTTTATTTGGAAATTATTAATATCTGCTTTCCTTTGTGTGGCAGACAATTTTGTTGTGCTACTTCCGCGAGCAGGGGGAAATACGCGGGAAATTCGAACTGTTTTCCACGCCATCTTCCGAGGAGATACATAATATTCTCGTGTTTGAAGTAAATGTTTATTACTTGACATCTCATTTTTCACTTGTTCCTAAGAATGTAGTAGCAAATGAGTTTTTTTTAACGAAATTTGGCAAAAGATAATAATAAAAAGATTCTTTGTTGATAAGAATTTTCAAATATATATTATTATTTAGTACGATATTTTTATTAATTATCGAATGTGTCATTCAAACCAGTTTCTGAAGACGAATAATTTATTTTTAAATATTTTTGGCAATTGCTTTATAATTATTATTTTTATTAAATATTAAATTACAAAGAGGTAGTATCGTTATTAACATTAGAGTATAATAAAATTTAATTATACAAAAGATTCATTTTTGCCCGTACATTCGCAGCGTAAAATTTATTCAATAATCATAGTAATTTTGATTGTGATTAATTATTATAATGCTAGGTCTGAAAAGTTTATCGCCTCCAAATTGACTCCACTTATCTGAAAAGTCGAAAAACAAATCAAAAAGAACTGTCGCGACCTCGTGCGCCGTCCACGGGCACTGATAACTTCCGTTGAATAAAAAAAAGCCTACGTCAGGTATCGTCGTCCTTGGCTCTATTATCCCAGTAGCGCGTGCACTCGCCAGCGAGTAGTGAGTAAAAATTGGCAGGCTATTACCGCTCCCCTCCTCGAGGCACGAATAAACACGGGGATCTTCACCAGGGCGAGATAAATAACCACAAGCAATTGACTCGATAAATTAAAAAAAACCGAGAAGAGAACAATAAATCTCGCGACGTTCGAATATTCGTCGAACGACCATGCTCACGGTAACAATGAACAGAAATTTGAGAGCTGACAAATTAGAATTAATAGAACGATGAGAGCTCGTGTATAATTAAAGTGTCAAGTGTCGCGGTGGCCTGATTTATCATTGTTGTAATTTTCAGTCTGCTGTAAGAGGAATCGCTCGTCGCTCATTCTCCACCTCAAAATGGGCAGCCGCACAGCAGGTAATATTCTATGTGCTCTTACAACTTAAAACTAAACTTAACCTAAATTACGTTGTCTCTATTTGATGGTGAAAATCCGGGAGTTGGACTGTGTCATGTGTGGTGATGTCTCTGGAGGTAGCCAATGGGCTTTCATGTCTTGCCCAATGTTTGGAGGGATTTTTGTCAGTCGATCGAGGGAATAAAAACATTTTTTACGATCCTATGATACTCAGGCACGATTAGCTAATGCCTGAAGGACATGAAAGGTCATACGACAAGCATCTCGTGAATTTTTCTCTTTTTTTGGAGAGTATTTACTTTATTCCTCATTCATGTGGACAGATGACGGTTCGAGATGCGTTGAATTCAGCCCTGGATGAGGAGATGGAGCGCGACGAGAAGGTTTACCTGATGGGGGAGGAGGTCGCGATGTACGACGGGGCCTACAAGGTGTCCAGGGGACTGTGGAAAAAGTATGGGGACACTAGGGTTATTGATACCCCTATCACGGAGTCCGGCTTCGGGGGAATGGCCGTTGGCTCTGCTATGGTGAGAATATTTTCAGTCTTCTAGATTTTTATTGTGAATGGAAGCATAGTTATCGATGGATTTTCTAATTTTGGGTGATAAATTATATAAGATGGTGTAAAACGTAAAAATATGAAGGCTTTGATCAACTTTGACAAAATCTCCGGAACAGAATCATTCAATTATTCCGAAGTTCCCCATCAATTTTTTGTTGAAGATGAAAGATTTAAAATATCACTGAGTACGACCTTCCAAGTCATGTGGTAGAAGTTATATGCTCACTGCTCGTTTTTTAATGTCAATAATTCGTAAGAAAATGGAAAAGAAATTTGCCTTCGACAACCATTAGTTACATCGCTCATAATGACAGTAATCACGAATTGAAAAACTATAAATCAAATGTTATTGCATTGCAGGCCGGTCTCAGACCAGTCTGCGAGTTCATGACGTTCAATTTTGCGATGCAAGCGATCGACCAAATAATCAATTCCGCTGCGAAGACATTCTACATGTCAGCAGGCCGAGTCAATATACCAATTGTGTTCCGTGGTCCAAACGGTGCAGCGGCCGGTGTGGGTGCCCAGCATTCCCAGTGCTTCGGCGCCTGGTATGCTCACTGTCCAGGATTGAAAGTAATCTCGCCTTACAACAGTGAGGACTGCAAGGGTCTGCTGAAAGCCGCCATTCGCGACCCTGATCCCGTCGTTTTTCTGGAGAACGAACTGCTCTATGGTGTCCAGTATCCGATGTCTGACGAGGCACTCTCCAAGGATTTTGTCATTCCCATTGGAAAGGCTAAGGTGGAACGTGCTGGTAATCATGTGACACTTGTGGCACATTCCAAAGCTGTTGAGCTGGCACTGGAGGCTGCTAAGGAGCTCGCTGGCAAGGGAATTGAAGCTGAAGTCATCAATTTGAGATCACTCAGGCCGCTAGACACAAATACCATTATCAAATCCGTTGTTAAGACGCACCATCTTGTGACGGTTGAGCAGGGCTGGCCAACCTGCGGCATTGGGGCTGAAATTGGGGCGCGAATCATGGAAAGTAAGTGATTCCAGATGGAAAAAAAATACATAAATGGATTTTAGTGCTATCATTACTTGAATTGCATGTGCAAAATACCACAACTAATCTATTCCATTCTATTCCTTCTACCGAGTGATATTTTTATTCATCAGTCCTACTTATGATGGTAAATTACTACGTATTCAATTTTTTATCTTGGATTTTAAAGGCTAGCTGATAATTTTGAATTGTTATAACTTCATATGATATTCAATAAGTCATACTGTAATTTATTCTGGAACGATTTTATATAATTAGTCATTTGCTACATCAGTGGCACGAAAGTTAAAAAAAATATCAGCCTCAACGACAATATTTTTATACACAAAAGCATTTTAAAAAATTGTTCTGCTCTGATGAATGCCAGTCTTTTACGATGATGATTGAGGCTTATATAATACCTTAAACTTACGAAATCTGCACTCATTCACAGCTAATTGTCATATTCTGTATTTCAGGCGATGCATTTTACCATCTGGATGCTCCTGTGATTCGTGTAAGCGGTGCCGATATTCCCATGCCGTACGCAAAATCGTTAGAAGCCCTGGCCCTGCCAGAGCCCAAAGACGTTGTATTGGCAGTAAACAAAATTCTAGGAGTATCTCAGTAGCAAAATGAAATAAATTAGGTGCATTATTTAAAAGGAAACAAGGGAGAATTTTTCAGACATCACTCAGTCCTCTGGATTGCTCACTGCGAGCATAAATCCTCGTTGTTGATTATCTCATTGCGAGAAAAAAAAATTTACACGCGACAGAACCTTCTGTATCTGGAAATGTAGATTATTCCCCTGTACCTAGACAATTCCTGACGTTATTTTGTTGACACTGTTGCAATACTGCCTAATTATTTTCAAATCATTGGGTCGAAAAATATTGATATTATATTTTTCCGCGAGATAATAGCTTAGTGAGGGAAGAGATTGCAATGATCATTCTGCCGGTGTAATGATCGGTGTAGTTATGTGGATATATTGTAACTGGGATTCAATGTTGCCTACTACTCTGCCACACATGTTATTAATTATTGATTATTTATTACGCAAAAGAAAGAAGGAAAAAAACGATTTAACAGTGATAAATAAATTGTAATATATGATTTATCGACTCTCCACCTCGTTCGAGGTATTCTCAACAATTATTACGTCTACGTAGAGATTTGTCAGTCGTCACGTGTGGTACATTCTCAGGAGACAGCTCGTAACTACTTTCATGTATCGCTCGAATGCATCTCGCAAGGTTTCCTCTCTGGAAAGTGAAAGATTAAACAGTTTCAATCAAATAAAAATTATCAGATAAAAATCAAGAATTTATTCGATTGAACGCGAGCTTTTCTGAGTGTGAAAGTGTCGATTAAATATTTTTTTTTTTACCTCAAGACGTCCAAGTCAAGTGCACACTGAGTATATGCACTCAAAAAATTTCGCAAGTCTGTGTGCGACCAGTTGACTTGTTTCCAAGGTTCAATACACCTCTCCACCAACTCTAGAAATAGAAATCTCAGTTCTCGGGATCTGTGAAGACTGCAGGCAATTGCGAGTAGAGCTCGTGAGTATGAACGAAAATTTAAATCCAACTCCTGATAGGATCTCTCAAGGAGAGTTGGCTTTAATTTGATGCAAACGAGACTGTAGACGGCGAAATAACAGAGGCATTAGAATCACTTTACTTTATTTTATCGTTAAGAGAGAAAGGAGTAACAACATACTGCTTGTGATGCTTATCGTTCTCCAGAAGTACTCGACACTCGGCCAATTCTAGCAGAAATTCCCTGTCCAGATCGGTATCAAAGTACTCGGAACCTGTGTACCGATACGTCCACGAGGCCATCATCGCGTTTGCACAGTGGTAGAGATCGGGGAATGTCAGGAATTGGAGTTTTCTCTTGCTCATCTCGAAGCGCAGGCAAGCTATGAAGACAACTGCTGCGTAACGCCTGGGGTTGGATATTCATTTTATTTCTAGGGTTTTTTTTTACAATAATAATTCGAGCTCCATTTATCCGATTTTCATTTATTAAGCATCAGAATTTTTCACTCTTGACTGACTAGTAAATTATCAGTAATTTCTTCTTATCTCGAGATCATGAAAAAAAATTTTGAAAAGAACGTCAGAAAGTTGAATATTCAAAATTAGTTAACAAATTTTAACGATTAATTATTCAAATTTGCATGAATGAAGCTTTTTTGATTAGGAGGCGAAGTAAATATTTTTGCAATAAATGATTGAATTTTTAATGGAGATTGTTGACATTTGCTCCTGAAGTGACAGAGAATAGAAGAACAGAGGAATTTGATGACGAATGTTTACAAACCTTGCTAAATCGTCCGGTAATAAAAAATGTTGCTTTATATTTGTACATAGAGATCCAGGTAAATCCTCAACAGCTTTGAAAACCCTCTTAATGTTATCGTATTGTCGCCTACAGCTCTTCAGCATTATCCCAGTTTTTTCAGCCACTTCGTCCATGTCTTTTCGACTTTTCGACGTCAATTTTTTTCCCAAGAGTTCACGAATTACGGAATCGTCGAATTCGTAATACCTGAAGATTTAAAATAATTAAGGGAAACTGGATATACGTTTCAGATTTTTAAACAAGCGATTGTAGAAGAAAATGTTGGAGCCTTTCTACAATTTTTAAGGCCCGCATAGAGGAATTTTTGGTCGAAATGTCTCTAGAAAATATAGAAAAAGGCATTTAACGCCATTTCACTTAATGTCCGTTTCATTGCGGTGAAAAATCGAATTATTCTTCTTTTTTCAAAAAATAGTTCAATTATTTCGGTGAGGGGATAATTGGGTCTGAAGGGGGAGCAATTCTTTTTTATATTTTTAATTGTAATTAGAAAATGTCCACAATAAACAACACCACTTCTCCCTAGCCGACTCTTAGGCCCTATCACGCATAGTTCCAAAATTCGAACAGATTTGGAAAGCTGGGGAAATTTCCGATCGATATTGGGTCTGTTCCGCCAGGGAACTGATCGTTTCACGTGTCTAGTGACAGTAGAAACATGGCGTAATGTGCGTGGATTTCCTTTTGTTTATCTCCTGACTATTGACGACTCATTTTGTTTAAAATGGATTTCACCGAAAAGATGACATTGGCTGATGACGATCACCATTTTCAATAATGAAATCTCCATCAGAAT
>JAPYZN010001070.1:0-22804 GCA_030522865.1 Psyttalia lounsburyi
TGAAATTTCTTCCTAAACTATCCTAAACTATTCCCAAATGATTGGAATTAGTTTCATTCCAATATATGCTAATGACCTGCTAATTATACGTCCGTCCATTTCGTTGCGATCGGTCAAGCAGTGTCGGTAGAGTAGAGAATATCCTTGGGTTAACTGCATTCGATATCCATCACGGTTTCTAGTTGAGATTAAGAGATGACAGTATGTGTCCTAATAAGAACAAAAATTATTCAAAAAAGAACTGAATACAATTGAACGGCTAAAAAAAGATATTCTTTGCGAAAAAGCAAGTCACTCAATCATGTAATATCATTACATTTTATTATTATTATTTACATAAAATGAGATTTCATCTAAAATGTGTAATGGTCTAATTGGGAGTCTTTTTTGACATGGGTAAATGTAGAACTGTAAATGCAACACCAGGAGAAAAAAGTATTTTTTACTCTGTTCTTTCAAAAATAGAGCTTGAGAAAAATAACTTGCAGAGAAAATTTCTCGTTAAAAATTTGTTGAAAGAAAATCCCTCAAAAGAAACCGACAGGGATTCTAAGGACTAAGTAATACAATGACGAGGTCAACCATTTTTTATCATAAAAGGATAATTGCAACGGCACAAGCAAGACTCGATTGACACCCCTTCATTTCCTCCTCCCAGCGCACCTGAAACCCCCCAAATAATTTCGGTCACGAGCACTGGATGTACGAAGGGTCAAATTTTTTACCGCAATAAAGTTGCCCAGAGTGGGAAGCAGAAGTTATCCTCCGTTCGCTCACAATATTACCCAGCATGGCTGGGTTGAATGCTCCAAATGAACATCCGGTATGTGCGTACTCAGTGTTTCGTAGTCCACCGTAAAAAGTCGCAATTCCCGTAGAATCTGTTGATCAAAATCTCCACAAATATTTCGCCCTCGATTCATACCTCGATTTTTCCCCTTTAAATTCATCAGAGTTTCCAAGGCAATTGGCCATACTCATATTCACTCCACAAATATACATCATTCGAGCGTCGAGGTGAAGTGAATTTCCGCGGAGTAGAACTGGGGAGTGGCTAGTATTTCGCCAACTCAGAAGTCCTCGACGTTCATTCTCCTCGGCTTCGCGAAGTTGAAGTTTGTTTATTTATTTGTCGTGGAGAGTTGAGGCTCCACGAGGCCTGAAAATCTGCCGCGCCTCACGGCGAACGGGGAATTCTGGTGAACATTGACCCTTGTGATGATTCCTTCGATTTTGACGTAAAGTCATTTGGTGCTATCGTTGGAGTGCTTTTGAGAGAGAATGCCGGTCAAAGTGGACGTCGTACCGCCACCACCTGCTAATTCTAAACAACCAGGAGTCACAAAGTCTTTATTGTACAATGGATCACGATTCCAGGGTTCGCAGAAGTCCAAGGGAAATAGCTACGATGTCGAGGTGGTTTTGCAGGTTAGTTGGACATCTGCAAATGTCATGGGACATTAGATTTTTTTTTTAGCGGAATTGGGGGACTCAGGCTTTACTCGTTGGTATTCGGCCTGCTTGACAAATTTCATTAATTGATTATTTGAGATAAATCAGCCAGTTAGATTTGGCTGCCTTTTTATCAGGAATTTTCTGAAAATACCACCACTGGGTGATTCTTCAATCAGAGGAACACTTTCGATTCAATTTCTGTATTTTATCTGGTCTTTATGATTTTTTTTTCAGATTTTTAAGAGTTAGAAAAGCCAAGTGAAGGATTTTTTATTTTATTTCTTTATAAGTTAACAGTCGTGGGAAAATAATTTTGAACATATGTTTTTTACTTTATTTTGGCTTTTTAGATTTAATTGTAGAAGTATATCATTTTGTATTTTTTTGGCTGTTTTCAAAGGAAATATTTTGTTTTTCGAATTCAAAATACGCAGAGAATTTTACTTTCACTTAAAAACATTATATAAAAACTAATTTGGCTCAAAAAATTTCAATCATGTTTTCACTTTTTTGCATTTTTAATGTGTCTTTCACTTGAAAAAAATTAAAATATCTTCGTTGGAAGATTAAGGCAAATTCTACTGTAAAAAAATCATAATAATCTGCAACAAACTGCAACAATTGTGATAGGAACCGATCTCATTGTGATATTTCCCCTTCGTTTCCACTCCCACTAATTATCACTATTTTCACAATTGATTTTACAGCATGTGGATGAGGAGAATAGTTATCTCTGCGGATATTTAAAAATAAAAGGCCTCACCGAGGAATTTCCCACGTTAACAACATTTTTCGACGGCGAGATTATATCCAAGAAATATCCATTTCTCACGCGTAAGTGGGACGCTGATGAGGACGTTGATAAAAAACACTGGGTATGTATGTAATTCTGCAAGTGAAGATAAAAAAGAACTATATTTTCATGTACGCCCCTTTTTCCAGAGTAAATTCGAATCCTTTTGCCAATACGCCAAGACTTTTAATTCCGACACATTTGACTACGAAGCACTCAAAGGGACTGATTTTGTCTTCATGAGATGGAAGGAACACTTTTTGGTTCCTGATCACACTATAAAGGATATCAATGGGGCATCTTTTGCTGGATTTTATTACATTTGCTTCGAAAAATCAGCGGCTTCGATCGAAGGATATTATTACCATCGCAGTTCGGAATGGTCAGTTGCAATCATTTTGTTAAATCATTTAAATTAATTATAAATTTCCTCTTTTCATTTTTCCAAATTTTTCGTCACTCCGCGAGACAACTCCATTGAATATTCATTGAATCAAATAAAATATATCAATAGAACAATTGATAAAATTCTAGTTTTCTATAAAACGCTCCATCGCTCAAGTTTGTCAAGTCTTTTTGTTTAATGTTCTTGCTAAAGAAGAAGAGAAATAGAATCCTAGGACTAATAGAAAAATCCTCCCCTCTATGTTGTAATTTATTTTTTGCAATACCTGCCCAAAAAGTTCACTTTTCGGTACCGGTTTTCGTGCGTAAAGTGGTACTTTTCCGCACAGTGTGCGTAAAAGTCAGATGCGTATCGCCTTTTTCGCCTCGTGTGATCGCCTAGCACTCGTGGCCAGCTTCGCCGGGCACTCGTGCAAGCGATGCACGACTCGTGCGAAAAAGTGCTACTTTACGCACTAGTTGCACAATATACTATTAACCTGTTGATGTAGTTTGTTTTCAATAATAATTCAGGGCAACCAATAGATAATTTCTGTGGTAATTTTCAGGTATCAATCGTTGTATCTCAGACACGTACCAGAGCACAGTATACAAATCTACGAGTTCAGGTGAAATAACTGCCCTCGACTCGGCCCATGGCAATTATTCTATTGCTTTATGTCTTCTTAACTGAAACAAGCAGATCTTGAAATGGAAGCGTACTAGAATCCACATTGAATCATGACGTAATAAATTTAATTAACATTGATTTCAATTTTTTCAATTGAAAATATCGACACATCGTGATAGTCTTGGGGAAATGAGTGCCTCAACATTGCGTGATAAGCTTGTTCATAGTCTATGATTGATTAATTGTAAAAATAACAACAAAATCGAAGAACCATAATAATTTTTGACTTGTAAAAATTCTACGTATATGATTGAATTGTAAATTAAGAAATTGAGTTTATAGGTTGTACACTCAATTGCATACCAGATTTACAATTCCGTTGATTAATTAATGTCATTTTAAATTCGGCATAATGATAATATTCTAAATGTGAGATCTGTTTGCTTGGAAATTTTATTCAAAAGACTTATGTATGAATGAAACTGGTGCGCGAGGTGTGTTGGAGAGCTGCTAGCAAATGTTGAAAATTTTTAATGTAGTAAAGAGAAAAATCGAATAATATATAATTATTGCTATTTTTTTTTCTTCGTAGTTCTCCCAAATGCTCATACGTAGAGTGATTTTTTGTTTTGTAATTATTTTAGTAGTGAAGTGATCAATAATTGTTGACAAAATATGAGACATAAAATTCAATAGAAAAAATGCAGTGAAAACTTACTATTGACGTAATATTTTTGACCGATTTTTTTATTCTTTGTAGAATTTTTTCTTTAACATTAAACATTTGGTTCCGTCACTGATGCCAACATTTTTGTGCTCTCTTAAGAACGGCGACGAACCTTTCAAGTAGACACCCTGAATAATTATCACAATTTTTTTTCCCTGCTCACCATGAAATTATCTTCTCCCTTGCTCCCACTCTTGTTCCCTTAAATTCTGGAAACTCGAGACGTCCATCCGTCTCTATAAATCAAAAGAGTGCACGGATAAACGAAATACATATAATAATTTTCGATCAAATAAGCCTGTCTTTCTCGTGATGACTACATCATTATCTAGATCAGTTTATGTGATACTATAAGTGATGAAAATTATTTCTAGTCTGCAATCATCATTACGACATAGGTAATGATCGAATAATAATACAAATACCTAATCCTCGCTAAAATTTTTGAACAGACATTGAGGAAAAGGAGTCGCAAATTGAAGGCACGATCGATGAAATGTTTTCAATGACGTTTTACTAGTAAAAAAATGCGAGAAAAATACTTGAAAAAAATGATATATTTCACATTTTATTGTAACAATAAAAGTTGATCGTGCAGTGACGATTGATTCAACGAAAGATGTTTATAAATTATTTCCAAAAGCATGTGTTGTGTTTTGCTGATTATTCGTTTGTCTTTATAATCGTATCAAGGAGTGGAGAAGGATTTATTGTAGGCATTTTTCGTACTGGAAATTGTTGATTTTAGTAGTTTGCAATTCTCTAGGAATTTTGCTTCCAAATTTTGGGAGATTTTGTCAGTCGTTTGCTCCTCGCTCGAGTCATTCTGCGCACTTTTGGCTTGGATGCAGATTCTCTGGGGACGTAGCCGTTGTCAATCACACTACCCTATGCAGAGAAAGGAATCGAAATATTGAAAAAAAGATGCACTCGAAAAAAATGAGAGATTCTTCGTCACCTGTTCATCCGCAAATACATTTTTGCAGTCTATTGCAATTTTTTTAGTTTTAATTTGATCACATTTCTCATACTAATAAATCCCTTTTATCTACTTAGAAGCCAATAAAATATTTTTTTAAAGTGAAAATAATTTTCGAAATGTGAAAGAAGTTGGAAATAATTTGGATATATTTTCATTGAAGGGCTGAGCAAAAATATAAATTTCTTTGATTAAAAAAATTATTTCGCCCCCGCTATTTACTTGCCTCAAATCTGATCCTCTATTCCTATTAAAAATGTGAGGAAAAATCCAAAAAATAATTTAAAAAATTTAGAAATTGAGGTAGGGAACTCAGATCAATTGCGGATATGACAAAAACAGATGCCGGAAAATTCTGCAAATAAAAATCTAAGGAATTATTTAAACTCTTTGTGTACCAAAACACTTGAGCATATTTGGCACAAACACTTGGCCCCTTCAGACGGAGAAGAGGGAGTGATGGTTCCTCCAGTGCCGTTGAGTACCGCCTCGAAACCCAGAAATTTTGTGTCAAGATCAATTTTAGCTTTTATGAGATCCGCGAAAGACTGTTGAACTGGGTTCACCGTATTTTCCGCCAATCTTTTGCTCCTTCGTCTTCCTACCTTCTCCTCCTTGGATGATTTATTATCATCGAGAAGTGAAAGGTCGAGTGGCGTTACAATGGGATTCCTAGCACTGGGAGAATCACCCGTCGAGTGCTGATTTCCTGGATTGTTTCCCCCTCGCAACCGACCTATAAAAAATATAAAAATCGGTTGATTTATTAATCGAAGTCACTCTCAATCGAGAATCAAAAAAATTCTGAGAATAATTTGACCAAACAAAATAGATCCAAATCAATCCGATAATTACCAATGAAATTATTCAAGTCTGTCATCAATTTTTTTCCATTGACTCGCAATTTTTCAAACGCCTCATCAAGAATTTTATCTGTAAAATATGTTCTTGCCAGTAGGGATTGTTCCCAGGAGGTTTGAACTGTCGATTGTGCCTCTAAAATTCTCCACTGCTTCCTGGATACTGTCGCCTGCCACTCAACGCCACAATCCTCTAAACGTCTGTTCACCAAGCTCATTAATTCAGCGACTTCCTTCAACGACTGTGGGACAGGATCCACACATTCCGATGATTCTACTTTATTTCCATCGCCATCCGGCTCACCCCGATGAGCCATATTCCAGGGTTTCTATTAGTGGCCCACGACGGAAAGAGGCCAATGATAATTTAAAAAATATGTATTAATCAGAGAAAAAAAAACAAGAAGAAAACAATAACGAAACGATGATTTTGTTTTCTCTCCTCAATTTCAATTGCGTTATTTCGTATTTATTAAAGTCAAATGTACGTAGCAATGTATATAATTGAATTAAATAAATATTACAGATAAATTATTATAATACAATGTTTGTTTCTTTTTCCGGTTTTTCGTTTATTGTTAATCTTAGTCTAGGATAAGTAATACGACGTCTGCAGAAATACACATAATTACCCTTTTTGTTCTTTCATCGTTGGCGAGGAAAGGATGAAAATCACTGGTCAAAATTTTTCTTTTATTTTTGTTCCTATACCTCTGAAAGCGTTCTCTCAATTTATTTCAGATTTTTTCGGTTATACAATCGCAAATATGAGATTAAATGGTGAAAAAAAATAAAAATTGACACAAAAAAGTGATTATAGACCTCACAAAAATACAAATTTTTATGAAGTTTGGTTAATAATTTGAAATCAGGTAACTAGAACTCGAGTTAATGAAAAAAAAAACCCTTAAAAAAATCTGGAAGTTTTGCGAGGTCCCCAGTCGTAGAAAACGAAATCCCAAGTATTTCCAAACGGTTAAGGGTCAGGCGTTGAGGTGAATCCCTCCGGCAAATTATTTAGTAAATATGAAATTTATGCACGCGGAGGTGCACACAATATACGAATAAAGTCGGTATTCCCAAAAAATAATATCCCTCGTGGAATAAAATATTTAGCAATTTTTTTTTTTGCGTGGGATCTTACAAATTTTAATCGATAATTTTGACCAGCGATTGAAAAATTATTGGATGGGTTTTATGAGACTTCAGTCAACATACTTTATACACAGTGTACAAAAATATGCCTCGGCTTATGATTACATTTGTCACCCACCTTCATTCTCGTGTACATTTAACGCAAATCGCCCGCACGGCGATTCATGAAAAATTCCATACGCTATCTTTTTTAAAAATTCTTCACTCTTCCGATAATTAATCACTGTTCGGTGTACAATTTTGACCAGTGAATGGAATGTCACTAACTGCACTGCCATCAACAGAACCATGCGTTGAGTATTTCTATCATGTCTTCAAGTGTCCACCAGTGTCTCTAATCTAGGAGAAAATAGACCACGAGAAAAGATTGCCCAGAATAAATTGTTGAGAGAATTCGAATGACTTTTGACACATATTTTTGGTCTATTTTCTCCACCTACGTATTTGCATCTATCATACAGAGTTCACGAGTTCTATTTCTTTATTATTTTCTCATTTCATCAGTAAATATTTCAAAAATAATTCTCAAGATCCGAATTTGCATCATATATACTATATTGTCGGTGCAAAAATCTTCTCCAATATTATTATTCTCATTTTTCATTTATTCTCGTATTTTTTTTTTCAATTTTTTAAAAAAATGTTTCCTCTCTCTATTTTCTCATTCAAAAGACGGAGTTATGGTTTCCTTTTGCGTAATGGCACGATGTTTGAGAAAAAGAAAATTAGTCAATTACAGTGGATAATTGAGGGTAGGACGATGGGGTTCATCCGCTATTGGAAACGAGTTGGTCCTACCTCTGTAAATGGTATTGGATAGAAAGTGACAGGTGAAAGTGAAGGATGAAAATACTGGACATGCATCACCTGTCGGAATTTTTTAAAATGGACAATTCAAAGAAAACATTTATGAAAAATTCTGCAATAGAATTGTTTTTTTTTTGTCACAATCTTCGAAAAAGTGGAATTTCAAATTTATATAATTAATTGTATATTTTAATCTTCAAGTTTATAGCAAATTTTCTTATTCCTATCTTCCATTTTTCTAATAAAAAACTTCACATCGTCTTTTATTTACGTATATAGTCCAGTGGAATAAAATACCAGAGTTTGAAGGGATTGTATGAGTGGAATTAAATGGTAATTTTTATAAAACTCATTTAATTCCCGAGAATGTACCACTCTCACATCTCCTCAAATTATCATTAAAATCATTGGGAGACAGTCGAATGGCGGGGGACTCCTATACAAAGTCGAGGGCGCAATTGTTACTGGGGTCTAAACCTAATTATATACACATGAACAAATGTAACTCAAATTATTTGGTTTATGCAGGGAATAAAAACAAGAAATAGGATTAGTGTTAATGAATTACGATCCAAGGACGGTGTCTCTGACACTTGCTACGAAATTGAAAGCCTGAGAAAGTCATGAGTTTATAAAATATTCCGTAACTTATCAGTTACAATTTTTTTTCCTTACTCGAAATAAAATTCCCAATTCAGTTCGTCTCACACAACATCAAATTATTTTCAAAAGGACTAGTCATTAAACAAATTCACGTGATACACCCTACACTCAATTTTTCCATTTTCACTTTTTTTTCATTATTTTTTGTGTACCCATCGTGTACATAATTTCTCTAGGAGTCTGATCCATCAACAAATTACAAACTTCAACATTTAAAATATAGTAATAATTATTATTATAAATATATGTACATAAAAAATCTGCTCATAAATAAACCTTATTCTTTGTAATCATATGATGGTAGTTTTGTTGTTTATTTTCCACTATTTACGCGATTTTCTTAACGGACGAATCGGCTGGCTCTCGTGCCATTTTTTAAATAATCGATTGCGGAAATAACTAATTAAGTTACTAACGAGTTTTTACTCACAATTGTGAAATTTTCACTGGTTGATGATGGTTTACGAATAATGACAATGTCTCTTGGATAGAATTGCCTAAGTACTTCAGCTGCAATATCTCAGTGAATGTTTTTTTTCATACGAATTATCACTCGAAATATTTCCAGTTAAAAAGTCATGGCGGCAATGAGCAATCGACGAAATTTCTAGACTAATTTGAAAAAACAAACAAATTTTCTGATTCGTCTACGAGCCACAGTCTAGCAAAGAATTATCCCCAATAATTACCTGTCATATCCGTTAATTATTAAAATGAACTTCAATGAGTGAATTGATGAAAGAATGAAGGAAGGTCTGTGAGATTTTGTTGTTTCATGTACCCTCAGGATATTGTGCAAGAATTACGGCCAGCGCAACTGGAACGAGAGTCTGTTATGCTGCCAGGTGAATTGCCCGGTGTCGTCAGTCCATTGTGACCCGCTCCGACGAATCGTAACTTGCGATGATAAGATCCAAGACTTTTGCTTGAATTTTGTGAACGATTTCCGTTGTAGCGTAGCTGCGTTGTTGTCGTCATTGCGTACGATTTTAGGTGGGATTTTATTGACGTTGGTAAGGGTAGCTGATCAATTCCGTAAACCGTGGTGCGGGCCACTATTGCTCGACAGGCGAGTTCTTGAAGACTTAGGACTGAAAAATCGAGGAAACAGAGGAAAATTGCTTGTGTCTCTTCTTCAAGCACTAGAAATTTTTCGTTGAGAATTGGGGATTTTTTTCATTCGTTCGTTCTTGATGGTAAGAACACCATAGACTTTACGGTCTGCTAATTAATGTAATCAAATTAACAAGAAATGGAAAAGTTGAATTTTGACGATTGCGGTTCCCCCACTCGAGAGAGAAAAAAAACTATCAATTGTTTACGCAATTCAAATATTGCGGAGGCAAACGTGATAGTAAATGATTCAATTACCTTTATTTGATCTCCATAAACGCTCCATGCCATTCCGGTGGAGTGCCATTCTCGACAGTTCCGAAAAACTTTCTCTTATATTGAAATCACATAGTGGTGATACTTCAAAGAATGCCATACGATTTTTCGCCGCATATGCTTCAGCATCCCTGACGCCCACCTGTCGCTTGAATGCCAAGTGCAGGCGATTGCCAACTAGTACCTTTGGAACACCTGGTGCGTGCTGGTCAATGATAATGGATAATTATTAATTTTGTATTAATTGAATAAGCGATTAGGATAGGGCTTTTTTAATTGTTTTGGAAGTGGAGCAACCTCACCTCTTCAACTTCCTTGAGCCACCTGTCGATTCCATCGAACGACCACTTATTTGTGATATCGTAGACAAGAAGGATCCCCTGTGCCCCCCTGGAGTAAGACCTGATGATTGTGCAGAATCGCCCCTGACCGGACGTATCCCACAGCTGTAACTTGACTCTCTTGCCATCCAGCAGAATGGTCGTTGTCTTGTAAGCTGGAAATAAATCCGGAAATACTGAGCGATAGGAAGTGATTCGTCTGTTCCTCGAGGGGAGGCAGACCCTCGTCATCTATCTCGAAATCTTAAATTATTTTTCTCCCCGAATTATCAATTTTTGTGAATGAATCTGATGTATCGACTCGATCATTGTATTTGCCAATTTATTCCATTGTATTTTTCAATTCAATTCGAATCCATAAAGTGTAATTCACTTTTTTAGGCTGCAAGGGACGATTTTACATAATTTATGACATTTAAGTAATCAATTTCATCTTTTACAGCCTGAAGAACACTTTGCACAAGGGAATTTTACATCAGATGGAAATTGCAATGGAAACGAAGTGTTTGAAGAATACTTTGAAAAGACTTGTTAATTTTCGCTGAAATAAATTCGTCTTCAACATGTGAAGAAAAATTAGAATTTGAGAGCAGAATTCAGAATTCTCCAGAGAAAGCGGTGCAAAAACACTGGAATAAAATTCTCGAAATTAATAATAATTCCCGGACTTTCCCTGGTTCTTCAGAATTGCCCTGACGTTTGAAAAAATTCTGAAAATGTGTTTCTTCAGAGCGACTCCTCTCTGTCTTGATTTTCGTCGTTTTTTTAGGGCGGAAATAAGCTCTGACCCCACACCTCCCATGCCTATCAGACTTTAATTGTGTCAGCAAAATTTTAAGAAACACAATCCGATATTTTTTTTACGTGTCAAGAAAATTGTTCTCAATGGAGAACATGACAAATGGAAAATAACAATTACCGTAGAAAATCAAATTGTGATGTGAAATAACCTAGACTTTACCCCTCCCCCTAAAAAAACTTCACTCAGTGAATTCCCTTGAATGATTGACACTGCACAAAACAACATACCGCTGCCACTGCAGAAAGGTGACTCGGACGCACCGTCCTCGAGGCCACTGAGTATCTCCTGCTTGCCGACGTCGCTGTCCCCGACGAGTAAAAATTTCAAAAGATAATCGTACTGTTTCTCCTGACGAGGCTTCGTCCCGGCAGCCTCAGGCCCAGCCATAGTAATTCAATATTAAAAATTCTGAGCATACTGTAGGTCTGCAACTCCGTATTTTTTCTCTCCTGAATTGCTTCTTTATTTTTCTTCACTCCTCTCTCCCTCTCTCGCACCTTTTTTCTCTCTATCCCTCTCTTTTACCTCGGATATTTTACGAGCACTCACTGAATACTCTCCATAACCCAAATAACGTGGATCACTTGTGCAAATTTTCACAGCCTCAAATCGTCACTTTACACTCCCGAGGGAGCACTGAGTGTTTAGGACAGGGCTGCTGGTGTCTGTTGAGGACACATGTTCGTCAAGATCCGAGCAGAAACACCGAAAAACATGGACATGATTGGGGAATGCCGATTCCCTTGTTGTTCGTTCTGAAAGTCTGTTGTTCACTGTTGGTTGTGTGGAGGTAGAAAAAACTGTGGAGTGGCGGAGAAGGAGGAGAGAGAGAGAGTGAGTGCGATGGTGGCGGTCTCGAATGGCAGTTCTGAGAATCCAGAAAAAACACAAACACAAGAGAGAATATTAATAACTGGAGGTGTTGACTTGTTGGACTTCTTGGAGTGCGTGGTCTGCTGAGGGAGGAAAACAGTTGTTCAATTATTTTCGAGTGATTTGAGATATTCGGAGATTAGCCTCTTCTCAGGTGAGTATCCTCTGGGGGTTGGTGGCTTCATATCGGAAGCGTTCAGTGGACGTTCTAACCTATTTTATTTTGGGATACTCTGCGTTCTTGATAAACAATGTCGTCTAGATTTTTTTAATTCCCTCTTTGTGGCAAAAAAGTTGGACAAGAAACGTCACAAAATTCTTAATTGTTGATATTTATTAATTAATTAATGGAAGAAATGAGTAACGAATTCAATACGGCTTATGTTTGACCATAGTTTTATCGATTGGTAATTGTAAAAGAAGTTGATATCCCTCTATGACTTAAAATACAATGTGAATCTATTGTTTAACTTTCAGCCAAGGCAAAATGGTCTGCGAAAAGTGTGAAAAGAAGTTGGGCAAAGTGATAACTCCGGACCCATGGAAGTCGGGCGCTCGCAATACCGTAGAGAGTGGTGGACGTAAAATAGGGGAAAACAAAGCCCTATCGGCATCGAAAAATCGCTTCAACCCTTACACAGCTAAGTTTGAGATATGTAAAATATGCAGGCAGAAAGTCCATCAGGTTGGTTCCCATTATTGTCAATCTTGCGCCTATAAAAAAGCAATCTGCGCCATGTGTGGAAAAAAACTCATGAGTACAAAGAATTACAAGCAGTCGGCAACGTAATTCACATATTCACGATGCTAAATAATTTTTTATTGTACATAACAACTCAACGATGGACTCGATGAATACCCATTAATTATAATGAACAAAAAATTTATTTTCCATTAACATATAAATTATTGCTACGTACAATGTAACAACTATTCACTAGATTAGAGAGAAAACAAAAATAAAATGTACAATATCGTGTGATAAACTATTATTGTAACATTTATATCTCATAAAATAGACCCACTACTCATTCATACATTCTCTTATTAACGTGTGCAATTAGTATTTGATTTATACATTCTGAGTATTATATACAATTCTATCATTTAGACTCGACTCTTCTCCATACGTAAAATTGAAAAAAAAAAAACATCGAATGAGAACATTTCTCCCGCACCAATATTTCACATAATTTTAAGGAGAATATCAATCATTATAACAATTTATTATCAATTAAATATAATGTTGACCATGATTTATGCAACAAACATTCTAAACTAGCGATACTATCCTTAGACTCTCTATCCCCCGGCGGATTGCAATGAATTTCTCAACAATTTAGTTCCCATTCTCAGAAAGCGATTGCCACGTCAAAATATTTTGTTCCTCCTTTTAATTTTTCTATGGCACATAGCTTTCCACTAATACTTACATTTACCATATATCACGATATGTCAAAATTTTCGCACTCGGTAAAACATAACGGCTTACTATTTCTGCTTCATCCGCAATAACATTAAAAATTACAATCGAGACTAATGGATTTCTGACTATTTGGTAATTTTCTCCTATGAAAGAAAGGAAAGAAAGTAAATGAAAAAAACTGGTTTTGTTCCGCTTGAATTTCTACTTAAAAATTTTCTCCTCCCCGGAGGAGACAACAATGTTCGTTACCGGCTGGGCCTGATTGGACCCATTTCCCCAAGAATTTTCCTCTTTGTTCTCCCCCATGAATATCCAGTGCTCAAATTTTTTATTTCCTGATGATTTATCATTATTGTCTGTCACCCCGGTCTGGCCTATCTCCGGAGACTTGAACTCTGAGACGTAAACAACTTGTTTGTCAGTGGCAATCAAGTCTTTACTGGTGCTCTTGGAGGAGTCACTTCGTCTGGGTGGAACTGGAGGCTTCTTCCCCGGCGTTGGTTTTCCATTCGAAGTGATTGTTACCTGCCCTCTGGGCGGTTTTGGATGAGTTTCACTGACCTCGGGAAGATTGTCCCTCGTGTCTCTGGGTGAGACCTTGATCTCTGTTATGTACGTGAGCTTTTTTGAGGACTCCTGAGGCGCTGGGGCAGGGGTATTGGGCAGTGGGGGCCTAGAGTCAGCATTGAACTCGCCAGATTCGCCGACAAGTCCGCTGTCCTCACTCGACACACTGATATTGCTCACATTGTGCTGATCATCAGGTGAGAGTCTCTTGCTGTTGACAGTAACACTTGAGCCAAGATCGCAGCCATCATCAACATCATCATCCTCAACTTGTTGAACATCAATACCCTCGATCTGCTTTTCAATATCAATTATCGCGGAAGGGGTAATATCCCTGACCAACTTGGACGAATCATGATCGTGATTTCCATTGGTCTTACCGTGTAGCTGACAGTGTTTGTCATGATGACCATTGCCTTCGCAAAAAGGACACCTTCGATTGACTGTAATTTTCTTCACTGGCTCCTCCCTGACTTGCTTCATGCCAACATACACGTCTATATTATCACCATTAACTGTGTCGAGGTCGGTCTTGAGTTGTTGCTTACTGGGCATTCGTGTGTGAAGATCGAAGAACCTCAGCGCTTGATCAAACGAGTCGGACACAGCAACTGGAGCATCCGTGTGCTCCGGGCTATCAGGCACTGGATTGGCTTGCCTAAAGTCCAACTCGACTTGTTCAGGTGTTGGGCTCTTTAAGACCCGTCCATTATTGACAATTCTCACAAGTGAATTGTCCTCGTCAGGATTGAACATTCTCTCGGCGTGGATGAACTCTTTAGTGAGACGCTTGCTCAGTGGAAGATTGTAAAGTTCAACGCTATCCTGAGATCTATCAGAATGACTGTCCTCTTTCAATTTGAACTCAACAGCAGACTTTGATCTTTCTAAGGTTCCACTGCTTTTTTTCCTCGCCTGCTTTGGCTTAGTAACTTCCTGATCGTCATCACTCACAGGATCAGCTGTTTTCTTACTCCAAATGGCGTCCTCCAGTGTTCCCCATTCACTCGACTTCTTTAATTTTCTCCGGTCAAATGTATCGATGTCATTGAGCTTGGTCAAGTCCTCATTGAATTCCGCAATGTCTTCGGCCGGTGGAAGTGGTGCTTTTCGCTTTTTGCCACCAGCATCGGCCATGTCGAGACTTTGGGCTCTCTCCAGTGTTGTCGAACTTTTGGCTTCGTATTTTGATAGATCGCCGAGGCTCGCTGCCTTTCTGTAAACATCATTCTCGTCCTCGTCTTCGTCTGTTCTGGGCACTGGGGTATGATGAATCGTGATGTCTGAGGGATTCAGTTCAATGGTAGTGAAGCTGTGCTGCAGTTCGGAATCAGTGTCCGAGGATTCTCCTGAATTCCTGAACTTCTTCAATTCAACTTGGGACAATTGGGCCTCTGCATCGATCACCTTTTCAACGTAATCATTCAATGATTCTGTGTAATCAGCAATTGTATCGATTCTGTCCTCGAGCTGGAGCTGACTGACTCGATTTGTTGGCTCGTTATCGGTGATCGGCGAGGCTGGTGGTGCGGGTGCTTTGCGCTTGTTCTTCTGGGGACTCTTGCGGTCCTCTGTCTCTGTACTCTGCACTACTTTAGTTGTGCTGCTAGGATTGTCATTGTCAGGCTTGAATGGACTCAGCAATTCTGCACTGTTCTTGCGATTTCTTCTCGCTGCCATGGCGGCATTGTGCACCTCAGCTGGCACCTCCGAAGGAATTACTATCTCATCGTTGGCTGTATCTAGAGTAGAGTCCGTTGAGTCGACACTGCCATTAGCCATCTTGCGATTTTGCCGTTGACGCAGACGCTCGGTTATCTTCTCGGAGAGAATTGGAGTTGAGGAGATGATTGAGGATTGAGGAAGAATTTTCTCCTCGTCCAATTTTTTTCTGGAGTTCTTTCGCTCCAGGTTCGTATTGTGCTCGTTTTGATTCTCAATCCTGTGGACAGTTCCCTCCAAAGCGGGTAGGACTTTGATGCCGAATTTCTGGTGATGATTGTTCAGTTGTTTTGTTTCTTCCTGCTGGCCTGCTTCTAACGTATGACTTCCAGCTGTTGATTTTGATGATTTTATGGTGGAATTTAGGGGGGAGTAGTTGGAGCTGTTGAGTTGTGAGTCGTTGGGATCGGCAATGAAGAGGCGCTTAGCCGAGGACTTGTGAATTCTTGATAACTCCGGAATTGATTGACTTCGGTACAGAGGATGGCAGATGCGCGTTGGACTTGGGCCCACGGTTTTCTTCAGGAGGGTTGTTGGGCGGGACCCACTGCCGCCACTCTCCACCTCGAGTTCAACGTCGTAAGGCGAGGCATAACTCAATATTGTCAGGGCATCCTCGTATACCATGCTTCTGAAGCTGATCTTCACACTTGTTATCCGATCGCCTGCAATAGGGGATGATTTTGTCAAATTGAGAAATAACAATTTAAAAGTTAGTGGGGTGATAACTGACCTGGATGAATGCGACCGGATTCAGAGGCTGGACCACGATGCAGAAGATCTTTCACAAAAATTCCTTCTCTCATGTTGCCGCAGACATTGAAGCCCAGTCCCGTGAAGTCTCGGCTACGGAGGCTTACTACACTCACTCGTGTGGCTTTTGGCTGATGAGAGATCATTTATCATTAATTTTGTCTAGTCTATTGAATAAAATTTAGACGACTTTTGGTGACTGTCTAAAAGATAAATATAATTACCCCGAGACAAGAATCATCTAGTGTTCGTCTCTTGTCGAGCTTATTCCCAGCGCCAATTCCCAATCCTGACCAGGGGGTCGACCACTTGGTAGTTTGGTCTTTGATTTGTGTCTCAACAGCTGCAACAGACAGTGGCCTCTCCATTCTACTGATTTGTCCTGGTGTAGCGTCCTTGAAACAGGGATTATCGAATGCATAAGCATCCTCGACGATCTCCGGATCTGTCACCAGCACGAGATGCTTTCCTGCAATGAAATGAAATTATTATCGTAAGTTGTTGGGATTCATGAATGTAATGGTGACTCATCATTGAATTATTACGAGGTATTATTGGCATCAATTGACACTATTGACTCCTATGTAATCAAATTTAATTGTTGATTATAATTTTCCTCGAGTACACGGAAGGCTAACGATCAATTGTTGACATTGGCCTCTATTACAGAATAACTAACTGTGCTTTGTATAATTATTAATTGTCGATGTTTTTCAGCGAAGGCAAATCAAATTATTCATTGGAAAATGTTAGACGTTTAATTCTGGAGTTTTGATGGACTTTCCAATCGACGAAAGCCGGAGATCTTCATCTAACCAGGGTAATACTCATTAATTAGCGAGTTTTGAAGAAATTAAAGAGAAAATTAGGGGAAGAAAAAAATATCTGAACAGTTTCTTCCTATTACTCTCTCTTTTAGGAGGTATCTATTTACATCTCAGTAATTCATATCTCATACCGACAATTCCATATAAAGAAACATTCCCCCACAGGAAGGAAATACATTCTTCATCGACACGCGTTCCCGCTATATCGGCTCAGCAAATCAATTTTCAATCCTTTCGTATCAATTTAATAGAATAGGCTACCAGGATTACAAATAAATTTTTGATTTCATCACTACCTCGGAATACAGCTGTTGTTGGAATCCAACGATCAAATAATCTAATCATTAATTCTTCAATTAATTAATTAAGGATTTTTATCCGTTATCTTTTGGATAAATTTATTGGAGGATTAATATTGTTCTCTGAAGGTTTAAATAAAAAAACATTGGGAAAAGATAATCTTGGGTATCGAAAGGATAAATTGAATGCCCGTTCAACGGACGAGCTTCACTTATTCAGAGTCAAGTAAATGTAAAAGTAGCATCAATAGAAGACAATACGCATTAAATAGAAAGTAGTATGTATAAGGTCTTTTGACGGCTATGTCCATGAGCGATTGGTGGTCATCAATTATACGAGCATTAATTGTGTCATTCACTGAGTTTATGGTTGATGAAGATTGACCGTTGTAAAAATTAAATTTCACCTGGAAATTATTGAAGATATTCTAAAGCCGATTGTTATGAAAGAAGAGAGTGTAATTCCCTTACAATTTTTTTATTGGACTAAAGGATTTAACAACTTTTTTGGGAATATTGAAATAAATCCTCTCAATTTGAAGCTTTCAATCTCGTCCAACAATAACAACAACAACAGTTGGACAACTTTGTTGGGAATATTGAAATGAAGCTTCTAAATTTTTAGCTTTTTATCTCGTCCAGTCCACGAAAATTTCTTCAAGAAACTGTCAATGAATGGGGTTTCCCCGACAAATACCTGGGAGTCTTTTGCAAAAAAAATGCTCAAGGTTTTGGAAAAACTTCCGCAAATACTCTGGCACAATAGCACAGAGATATAAAATTATTTTATGGGTCACATTTAATTAGCATCTTTTTTTCGTAATAAAAAAAAATTATGAGTACATGTCCCAGTGCAGTTGACTTATTAATTAAAAAATTATCAATTTCGTGGAAATTGTCGGAGAATTTTTCCGCGTTAAACCGTCTTAAATACAATATTAGACCAAAACTGACATTTGGCTTACTGCAAGGATTTCAATGGGCTGGACAGAAATACTAAAAAAAAAAAATAGGAGAAGGCTTAACTCAGTATCCCTGAAAACCGGTAAAATGTCCTCGATAATTATCGAAATATTCCACCTGTGAGATGAGAATACGATCAACACAGGTGCCCAAGTATTACGTCTTATCATCTCGAGTTATATTTTTCGTTTCTCCGATTTCTCTTCTAGTATGCGACAATTGTCGTACCTACGCTCGTGCCAAATGACGATTTACGCGGTCTGAATCAGTGATTCATCCTCAACTCTCAACACAAAGTAACTAAAATATATAGAATGACGTTGCTTTGGTAAATGGTTATAAATCACATCGTGACAATGTTTGTATGTACCGATCCACCTGTCGCAGAAGCGAAAAGCAACAATCATCTGGACAATATCATTTTAAATAAAGGCCCAAGAATCTTGCATTTTCAGTCTCAATGGCAAATAACAAGTGAAAAAGTCAGCTTCATTCTGATGACTAGAGAAAGATAGAGAACCCGGGGCAGAACGGTGGAGATTCAGGTGACTACGCCTTTGACGGTGACGCCAGTGGGCGCATACCATGGGCGCCAAGGTGAGCTGGCTCACGTTTCTCCCTCCTCCTCATCTCTTTTTTCCTCCTTTACGTGTACATATCTTCCACTTTTTTCTTCTCCTCCGTCTTCTCTGTAAAATTCTCTCAACCAGTATGATTTCTAAGTCGTATTGGATGGACTTAGAGCAAGCTTGGGATTTCAGTAAATTTTTCTGACCATTTTTTTCCAACGATCTCTTCGATCCTCAATGCATTTGTGACATTTTTGACGAGAATGATCACTTGCGTTTGTTGACTTACTTTGCTCTATTCTCGATGCCTTTTTTTAGACGGCTCTTTTTGCACCAGTCACTTCCATCATTTTACGACGTCCAGATTGGTAAGCCGTCGAGGTCAGCTTTACCGCAATATGTAGCCTTTTGCGTAAAAGCCGAGTGCCTCGCAGATGGACCGAAGACGTATCGTCGACTAAAACGAGTACCAGATTTGTTACAGTGTCATCGAGGGATTTTCAAAGAAACTACTGTCATCCGACAATTTTTCTGCTGTCAAACGAGTCTTCTCTGGGCCATCAAAATCACCAGTTGAAAATCACTGGAAGTCGTCGTTTCGTTCCAAATATTTTGCCCCAGCCAATCATTCCCGTAAGGCGTCGCCTTTTCAGGACAAAATTAGCTCTTGCGGAGAAACGTCTACGAAGGATTGTTATTAAATTGAAGAATTAATTTCTATGGCGTCATTGTTTAATTGACAAGAAGGCAAACATTTTTTCGGAACGAAGAAGTAATGCTGAAATCGTCATTTTTGTTGGCATTTTTAGACTCTGCGGCCATATTTTTTAATAAACTAATTTATGCCATAGGTGTCCGTAATCACGCGATTCTAACCTCACTTCGCTCGGTTAAATCGCGGATTACGGGCACAATGACATAAAATATTGTATGGAACTTGTGCGCAATGGTGTTTTTTGGCTGGTGGGATTATAACACCGCCTTCGGCTCGTGTTACAACCTCCCACGAGCCAAAAACATCCTTACGCACATGTTGCATAATATACTATTTTTCATCCGCTTGGCGTCGAGTGACTGAAAAGTACTTTTTCGACACATTGAGATGAAAAATTATGTTCGTAACTCGTGAAACAAGTGGTTTTTGCCTCACGGGATTACATCCCTCGCCTTCGGCACGTGATATAAACCTCCCACTCGCCAAAAACCATTTATTTTCACTCGTTACGAAATATACTATTTTGGCACGCGTAAGACTCATTGAAGAATCTGGTTCTTCCCTCAAAATACGGAAATTACGAACTCTTTGAGGCAGAGTAAAAAAGTACATGTTCCTTATTCTAACAGAACACACCCAGGGATTTAATTTCGAAATAGTTTTGAGGAGTGACGCGACAATGAGCATCGGGGACAACTAATCACTGGCTTACAGCAAAGCCCGGGTATATAATGGTGAAATGGTAAAATAGTATGCGAACGTCCAGTCCGCAAAAGAATCGAAAGGTTGTAAACACAGGACGGATAAAAGATCTTGAGGTGTGCGACAGGGAAGCGACAATTATGCAAAAATTCGAGGCGTGGTTGGTGAGGAGGAAAATATGTATATGATGTTGAAAGGAGAAATAAAAATGGGGGGCAGGGGGAGGGGGGTAAAAAATAGTGGTGGAGTGGGAGTTTATAGCTGGCCGGTTACGCATTGCGAATGACCAACGACCGAGGACTGGGATTATCTTCTACAATTCTGGAGTCTTCTCTGTGATTATTGTTTTTGCAATGGATAGTTCGTGCTCAGTGCCGTAATACCAGAATCTGGGGAAGTTAAATATCCCAACAGGTGGAAAACTCATTGTTTCGGTTATTCTGGAAAAGTGAGATTTGTGAGGGAATTTCATCAGATGCAGTACGTCAGAAATAAGTTGGGGAAATTATCGCAAATCAATTATCTCAGGAATTTTAATGCTCAACGTCAGTTGTCTCTACCAATACTCAAATGTTCTGAGAGATTTTTTGGTCATGAAGAGACTATTTCACTTGCCGATTTTATGAATAAATTTTTCTCTGTATTTTTTTCTGTTTTTAGAATTTGTATAGAAATTATCTGACTTAAATGAAAGGGACTTTCCAAGGTCTCCGAGCGAAAGAACATTTTTTTTTGCAGAACAATTTTCATCCGATGTTGAGTTTTTGGTCATGAATGAGACTATTTCACTGGCCGATTTTATGAATAAATTTTTCTCTGTATTTTTTTTTGTTTTTAGAATTTGTATAGAAATTATCTGACTTAAATGAAAGGGACTTTCCAAGGTCTCCGAGCGAAAGAACATTTTTTTTTACAGAACAATTTTCATCCGATGTTGATTTCTTTCCTTTCAAAATGTTCTTCAGACTCCGAAAAATTAATTTGACTAGCCACTCGATGTAAATCAAAGAAAATACTCGGCCTTTATCTCAGAGGATTAATTAGAGTCCATGGAGTGCACAAATTTACCGTTCTCTCACACGAAAACAATTTTCTGTGGTCAGTGAATTGAATGAATTTGACCTGAAAAAGTCAGGTAATTTTCTCGAACCTTTCGAGTGGAAAACCTGTTATTGTTCGTTTCATTAAAGAATACATTTTTCACGCAATTTCTAGGAGTGATTTCATCTTCTTCTCGCAAAATTAGTCGATTAAGTCATGAAACAACAATGATAATGATTAAAATCCCGGGACTTTAGAGATAATCTCAGTGCAATTGAATAAGTGATTTGTCATTCTCCTTGTTATGGAATTTGAAACTAATTCATCGGCGTCACCACGTGCGCCTGTACTCACAAACATTGTGAACTTTTCAGAACGAGTGGGACAGAGCTCTGATAACGATTCCTCAATTGATAAGATCCTCGCGTGACATCGTCCGTATTATTGAACTCATATCGCTGTACAAGACATTTTGCGCGCATAAACCAATGGATCATCAGCTTATTATGAGTATGCCACGAAAGTATCATGCGTATTAATGGCCAGTTTTTTTTTTGCTCATTCAAAATACTTTAACTGTCTAGAAATTCCAGGCGCCTCCTCCGCGTCGGAGGAAAGCGTGGGACACCGGTTCACGCGCATTCTCATTCTATGCCGCTTATGCATAAAACGTTCTACATCGAGAATGGGACCATAAAATTACGCAAAATGTATGATAAAAATACATCGATAAATTGTTTATCATTTTTTGGATGAACGGCTGCTTTCTCATTTTCAATGCATCCGTTTTTATTGCAATTGACATCTCTTCCGAAGTCAGCTCTAAAGTTCCGCAAAATGGGTATTTAAAAAATTACAAATAAATTTTTTATCGTTTTTCGGGGGTGAAATATCAAAATATTGTTATGAGCGTCTATTCTCTTGTTTTTAATCCATTCGTTTATTCTCCATTTGACATTTCCTCTCAAGTCAGTCGTAGAATTGCCTTTTTCGGGAATGAGATATCGAAATATTGCTCCGAATTTCGGTTTTCTCATTTTTAATGCATCCGTTTTTATTTCAATCGACATCTCTCCCGAAGTGAGCTCTAGAATTGCGCAAAATGGGTATTTAAAAAATTACAAATAAATTGTTTATCGTTTTTCGGGGATGAAATATCAAATTAAATATCAAAATATTGTTATGAGCGTCTATTCTATTGTTTTTAATCCATTCGTATATCTCCATTTGACATCTCCTCTCAAGTCAGTCATAGAATTGCATAAAATGGACCTTTAAAAACCCATAAATTAATTGTTTATCATTTTTCGGCGATGAGATATCGAAATATTGCTCCGAATTTCGGTTTTCTCAATTTTAAT